>JAGDQP010005238.1:1194-45760 GCA_022664845.1 Lepisma saccharinum
GGAGCGCTGCCCCCAGACCCCCGTAGGGGGTTCGCCCCCCCAACTTCAGTGCTTTTGAGAGGATGCGCCTCCTTTATCTTAACCAAAATCTCCCTGCAGCACTACACCACCATGGTATCCATCTGCACCCTCCCACGGGGGGCTGCGCCCCCAAAGGGGAGGTTTGCCCCATTTATTGTAACCTACTCTTATTCATACACCTTCAATGAAAATTTCGTTTCTCTACCTTCAATGATTTGGAAATTGAGTTTTTGAGATGGCCATTTTGGATCCAAGTTGACGACTTTTTGAAAGTTTTCTTATATTGTCGTGACCTACTTGTGATGGTACATATTCATGTAAAATTTCATTTATCCAGCTCAAACGGTGTGCAAAATGGGATTTTGGGCGGTCATTTTGGTCCAAGATGGCGACTTTTCCCAAATGTTGTAATATTTCCCTAAACTACTCGTCATAATACACCTTTATGCCAAATTTCGTATCTATAGCTCAAACGGTGTGGAAAATGTTTTTTTAGGTCCGCCATTTTGGATCCAAGATGGAGTCTTTGAATACATCATGTAATATTTTACTAACATACAAATGATAATGTATAGTGTTACCAAATTTGATATTTCTAGCTGCAGCCGTTTAGGCTGTGTATTCTATACAACAATGGGTTCGGCGTCTATTTTGAATCCAAGATGGCGATTTTTTCAACATTTCGTAATATTTTCTTGAACAACTAGTGACAATACACCTTTATGTCAAATTTCGTATCTCTAGCTCAAATGATATGGAAAATAGATTTCTTACTTCCGCCATTTTGGATCCAAGATGGCGTCTTTGAACTCATTAGGTAACATTTTCGTAATCAAAAACTGATGTTGTACTTTATGCCAAATTTGATTTCAATAGCCCATTTAGGCTGTGTATTCTATACAACAATGGGTTCGGCGGCCATTTTGGATCCAAGATGACGACCGATTTTGCTCATTAACGAACTTAACCGAGCTATTAAGCCTAGAAACAACATATAAAAATTTGGTTCAAATATCTTCAAAATTATGGCCTCTAGCGTGTTAATATATATATATATATATATATATATACTTTCATATCGTACCGATCTCAATAGGTATATTTTTCTTCGAAATCTACCTAAAAATCCCAATATGTTTTTACAAAGAAAAAATATCAAAAAGAGGATTTAGAAAAGAGAAATGCCGGGCAAGGATTTAGCGGAAAAAGTAGAGAATACAAATCCCCTGAAAAGTGGACCTAGACAAAAGTCGTTTTCGAATGTTTCTCTCTAACAGAAACAATAAAATATTTCAAAGGATTTTATTCTTCTAACCGGGGAGACAAATAGCCGGGGATTAATACCTTAATCAGGGAAGACTGGGGTGAATGATCACTCTAGTATAGGTTGGAATTCCACACTATATAGGATTGCTGATGGTATCGTGTAGTGATTACTCCAGATCCCCCTTCCCTGTGGTGGGACTGTTTACCTCCAAAGTCTCGACAACAACCTCCCAACTTTGAAATTTTTGCTGTGAAAAATCGATAGAAACCGTATACAAAACTTCAGTTATACCATCCCAATTTCGACTTTAAACCCCCTCCAAACTAAAAATCCTTGAGGAAACCCTGGTATCGTGTGTTAGTTCGTTGATTTTACTCCCCCTTCCCGCCCATCACATATTTGACAATATTGCGAAAAGATGGTATCGCTTTCGGGGTTAGGGGGTATGAATTGTTATTAACGTCCTAAACGATCTGGTGGGCTTCTAAGAACAGGACCTATGGTTTTTGGTAATGTGGATTCCGATCCACTGCGTTCAATGGACTCCGGGGGGATTTGAACCCATGACCATGCGCACAGAAAACGAGCGCTCTAACCTATTGGCCACTCAGGGGTCACTTCGGGCTTCGGGGTTACGGTAACGTAATATTATTAATTAGTATGAAAGATTCTTCGTGACCGAGCGGTTAGAGCGTTAAACTACCAACGACAAATGCAAAAAGTTAGTCTCGAATCCCACTGCAGACCGGTAGAGAATTTGCAAACAAAATCAATATACCAGCATGAAAGAAATTGATGAGAACAGCAACTGTGGTTAATAATTCTCCGTCATAAAGTTAAACGTTCTTTTTTGGTCAAATGAAAAAAACGGGGTGGGGGTCGGGGGTGATTTTGACCCGTTGAACAGATGGGCAAATACAACGTTACAAACATGTTTCCAAAATACTTCACTGCTTGACGTTGAAAATTATGTTGATTCTAAAGGTCGAATAAACCGTTGAATCCACCGTTTCTCAACGTTTGTGTGCTACTGGAGAATATTTGTTTCTGAAACGTATAATATCCCAACACATCACAAGTACGTCCAGTAGACATCCATTGGATGCTACCATAGAGCGTCCAATGGAGGATGCAAGGGACGTCTATCGGACCGCCGAACTAGACTCGTTGATTACGTCTAGTGGATGTCCATGTGAGGTACGATTATGGATATGGAATTCAACAGATGTTCATTGGATGTCTCGTAACACGCACGCGTACCGGTATGTCCAATGGACATCCACTGGATGACCAATATTATATCCAAAAGACGTCCAGTGGAGTCCCATAAGCAAAATTTTAGTTGGACTACATCACATAGAGGTGGAAAAGACCAATTTTGTGCAAAAACCACCAAATGGTTCAAATTTCTCATATATTGAATGTGAAATCCAATGTTTTTTGACTGGCGAATTCAATGAAATAATTATTAATTCCAAACCATTAAGCATTTTTTGAAATTATTACGTTTTCAATGGAGTGTTAGTGATATTTCATGATTTACTAATAGAAATCTGATTTTTTTTTTTATCCATCATTAAACACTTAAATATCGTAACCAATGGGAGTATACTATTATATCCTAAAGGAAGATCTTTTAATACATTGAATCCCATAGCATTTTAATATATAAATGCTCAAAAATCCAGCAATTTTGAGGAATATGAGAAGAAAATTCGAATCCAAATTGTATGATCGACTGGAGTTTCTTTCAGTTCATCTATTCTAAATATTGAGGACAATGGCAAACTGTAACAAATATAGGATCTCCATTGGATGATCAGTGACCACACTTAAAATATTTTGAGGTTGTCAATTTCTGGACGTGGTTTCAGCGTCCTTTGGATGTCCAAACTTGGGTCTCTTTGTGATGTCCATTTCTGGACGTGTTTTAATCGTCCATTGTGCGACCATCTTAGGATCTCTTTCCACATAGCACAGGATATTCCAGGGATATCACATTTAGATCCACAATATGCGTACAAAATCCTAGAATATTTAGGACCAAAGAAGGACATTTCTAGGATACTTTTTAGAATATTTAAGGGATATTCTAGGTTGGAGTTTTAGGAATATTCGTAGAATATTCTGAGAACGTCCCTACACATATTCGTAGTATTCTGTCCTACATATATTCGTAGAATATACTTGGGATATCCCCAGCAATATTCTTAGGATATGCGCACATCCCGAACATTCAGATATTATTTGAATATTCTACGCATATACTAAGAATATCTTAGAATATCCTTGGGGTATTCCAATATCTTCATGGTGATAATCGTGGCATGTTCCTAGAATTTACCTGTGCTGTATGGGTTTAGGATGTCCACTTTTGGACATGTGCATCCATTAGACGTCCAAAGTTTTATCTTTTTTTGATGTCCAGTTTTGGACGTGTTTTCGGTTTCCATTGGGTGTTTAATCATGAATATCCTTTAGATATCGAGTTTTAAGCATCCATTGGGTGTCTATTGGTGGATGTGGACGTAAATTATATGTTCCGGTACCAGATTCGGACGTCGCCAGAACGTCTTGTGCTGTATGGGTATGAAAGCCGAGAACTATAACTATTTTACATATAAATATATAAATTATATTGGAAAAACAGTGAAACCAAGGTTCATCACCTGGCTCAGACACTAAGCAAATCATATTTAAATATTTTTTTTATCTCAACCACCCAGGCCTCGTGATCCAGGTGATAACGTGCACTTGGGATTGGCAATGGGTAGGCAGGCACAAGTAAGGAAAACCTAAAACCCAACAACCCAATTGAAAAAAAAATGTAAGTGAAATAAGAAGCAAGTGCGACAGTTGCACCTGCTCCCAGTAAGGAAAAAAAGAACACAATAAAGCGAACCAAACCCAAATAAGATAGAAGCCAAGGGGTTTTCCCCGTTACATCATTACAACATAAACTTATCCACAACGAAGATTGGATTGGATTGTTTTCGAACTCCGTGGCCGACCAAACTCACTGGGGTTTTCTAGGGTTTCCCTTTCTAGGATTTCACCAGGCGAATGCCGGGATGGTATCGTAGGTAAGGTCATGGTACATTACCAAACCGCTACCTAACACATGTCCTTGGTACTCCTGAGCACCTTGAGAAGTGAAGGCGGCCGAGCGTGGAACTGAACACCCCACTTCATTTCGTGACCTAACCCGTAGGTCGATAATATGTTCACATCACCTTTATATGACATAGCTAGTTTTTGGTAAAGTGGACTCTGAACCACTGCATTCAATGACCCTGTACCGGCTGCCACTGGAATAAATGCAATTACATGTATTACGCATTCCTATCATTGAAAGAAAGCTTTATATGTTTTGGCTTTAGGCTTGACTTACCTTCTAAACTTGAGGCTACAGGTTCTAAAGGAATGAAGAAAGAAAAGGCCAGGGTACCATCCCTGTATTTGAAAGAGAGGGCTGAAAAATCCTAAAAAATATTACTGTCACAACGGCCAGTGTGAGCGTAAGGAAGGATGCAGTCATACTGCGACAAAAGTAAATAAATTATAGGCTTATATATTTTTCAAATAAAGATGTACACCGGAGCAAGCAGAAAATAGTTGTTGCAGACGATTAGATCAGGTTCTAGTTTTCGAGCGAAATAATTACGTATGTCGCATGAGATGGTGCAAATGTGAAAAGCTCGTAATGCACGTATGGGAGTTCTCGGAGCGGCGTTGGTTTTTAAAATCCGTGTGTTTTGATTTTAATTTTGCGATGGTGAAATTTTATTTCGGAAGTCCAAACAAGACCACCTTTCTCTTTATGGAAAGAGGATGATGTTTATTTCAGAGGAAGAAATATATAATCTCATAAAAGAGATTATGGGTTGATTACAATGTAAGGGTTCTGGGTTACAATCCTACTGATGTTTTTTCAGGGGTTTTCCTCAGTCAATCGGCAAATGCCGCGATAGTAACTAAATAGGTCCTGTTCGTCTTTTTACTGCATCGTTTTCCCTACCATATCCCGGCCTGAGTCCTAGATTCCTAGATCAAATTAATTAAATTCAAATACAACAACATGTCATTTGGAGAATGGTAAGATTACGTATACAAACTCATCGTCTGTGTGTTATCCCTCTACATAGCCTAATGATAACAAGAATTTTACAGCAAAAGCGCGATTCGACCACAGAGAAAGTTGAGTGGTACATCTCTCAACTGAACTTTCTCTTCCGCAGAAATGTATTCGCTGTCGCTTGTGCCCTCTCTCGCATGCTGGCAGTACCATAACTCAAACTCGAGCAACCCGTCCACTGTTTATTCGGTAATGTCGTCTACCAGTTCACAAGGGAACTAGGACTGTAGCATGGATCTCACTTAACCTAGAGTAAATTAATTATATATCCTACAGTTAGTTTTCGTTCATGCTTACCAGACTAATTTCGTTTACGAAGCTTTTCTATATCCACACATTTATATCTGTATCTATCGGACTGCGATTAAGTTGCCTTGGAATCGGTCCGTAACAAAATTTTAATTTTCAGGTATTGTTAATTGCTAATTGTTGTTCTGAAATTCTTCATATAGACTACTCTTACTCTGTTTGAAGTCAAATAATAGGAATAACTTGAAGCGGAAAAGGCCATTCTAAAATGCGAAGTCATTACCATCAGTGGGGTGTAAAGTCGAAATTGGGACGGTGTAAGTGCAGTTTTGCAAGGATTTTATTTATTTTGGACCGTAAAAAAATAAAGCAGGACGGTGCGCTCTAGAATTTGGGGGTCATACCCCCATCCACAGTGGGGCAGAGAGATGTCAGACTCACTGATTTGTACTATGGGCTACCCAGGTCCCGTGCTTTCGTATGGGGACAATGATCTCATTATTTCTGCCAGATGGCAGCTCTGTCAAGGCCTACTTAAAAGAGTGTGAATTAATTCAGTGGTTTTTCTGCTTCATTTTTTTTTTTTTTTTTTTTTTACTTACATTGATTGGCTTCTGAACCATCCACTTATAAGTCTTTTTATAGATTAATTGTAATAACACTGCAGTAGCTCTAGTTAAGGGTTTTTTAACCTGAGATCCAGGGATGCAGGGACCCCTAGGTGGTCCATAGATGAGGTCCGGGAGGGTGAAATAAAATAACATTTACATTCAATGCTTCGTTGGAATTACAATGAAGAAATTAGTCATTGATTTAAATTGAATTTATTTATGGTCTTTAGGCATCTATGGCTCAGCCGGGATATTGCAGGGGAAAAGACGCGGGAAGGTGTTCAGGGTATAATTTGACGGTGCCGTCTTGCCTGTAGCATTTGCGTGTTCAGACAGAAAAAACTGTTAAAACTTCAGTCTGGATAGATGGCCCCTGAAGCTCTCGATTGCGTTTCGTATCAAGTTAGTATCCAAAGACACAACAAAAGAAGCAATAGTTAACCTCCTTTCTGGTTCTTCACTTCCAGTTGAATCCAAAATGAGCCAAACCAGTGTTCGATTTGTAGCGGGGAATGGTTGGGATTATCCCCCTCTCGGCAAAAAGTTTCTTTGGTACTTTTTACAGAAATATACCTCTAACCTGGGATATAGACGATCCCAAAATACCGTATACTACATATCTCACTAATTGCACAAATCGAACACTGAGCCAAACTAATTCTCTCCGTGTTAGCCACTTCTCTTCTCTTTGTTTTTATTCTTTCAAATCAGTTGAATATTACAGGCTTGATGAGCTACTATATGTTCAGTCCATAATGTGCATAAGTCAAGAGTTAAAATATAAATAACAAATAGCGACAACAAGAGTAAAAAATGGATAGAACCGAAAGGTTGGTCAATTTTGGATTAAACCACAAATGGATATAATAAAAGGATAAATGTTTATACGTCTGTTTATACCAAGGATGTTCTAATGGAGGATATGAGATTTCGCCAAGAACATAAAGTCATACGTCACAGCTTATACCTGCCCAGTTAGCCGGCTTACTCCACGCTTTCTCCAATCAAAAACCTTGTTTCCGGCTAACAAAGATGGTAGCAATCTCTGTAGATGACTACTAACCAATCAGGTGTGTCGCCTTGGTCGATGCTCAGTTGTTTTTTGGCTTCATTCTTTCTCTGGGCATGCGATATCTATACGCAGATCCTCTATTAGAATATCCTTGGTTTATACATACTAATCGAGCGCTCCAGCGTCTTTAAGTACAGCTCAATGGTAATTACAAAATTCAATTGAAAATGCTTCTATCTACAGTGTGCAGCCTTAGGAAAATCTTTTATGTTGTGGCAACTGTTATAATTCCGCTGAACTACGTCAAGGATAAGGGGCGGTAGAAAACTGCTTTCCAGGACCTTAGTATAATTTTGGTAAACTTTATTTTGTATGGACCATTTCAGTAACTTTTCGGTGTTTCACGATTTTTTGGATGAGTGTTTGTTAATATCCACAAACATCCATGACCCAGACGGAATTCGAACCAGTAATCTTGGAGACGCTGGCCTAAGGTAGCTCTCGGTTTAACGTAATAATAATGTAAACTTCCCTGAAATTGGCCGTACTCAATATTTTGGCCCTTTCAAAACTTATGTTTAAACTAAGGTCGAAAATTATTTGACAAAGCTTATATTGTACCCGACACGTTGCTTATTGTTTCTTTAATGCCTTCAACACACGAAACACATCATCTTTGTTATTGGTCGTGGTTAAGGTGATCATTTCAAGATTGCTGCGTTAAGTTACAAATTTAATTTATCAAAATGTAAGCAGATAAGCAAACTTTGATTTCCCTCCAGATACTTTTTGTTATAACCTAATTATTGTAGGGTTTCCCTTCTTTAACAACTGGAAGGATGTTTAAGGATTCCTTAGGGTGTATTATCATGTAAATTATTCATACCAGTTATTCATACTGGGAGAGTGTGTGTGTGTGTGACTGATATGGCATATATATTCATCAAATTTTCCATGGCATCAGTCTGTCCACTATCACTTTTAGACACACTTCCGCTTTAGACGACAGCATTTACGCTATGATGAATCTTACGATTAGCAGTAGTGCCAGAGTATGAAAGCAAGAATGCTACAACAGGGCAAGATGCTATGATATAAATCCATAACTTTTTTCTTTTTACGCTAGCACACTGCTTTCGTTAAGATTCATCGTACGAGAAATTGTATCGTCTAAAGCGGCCTAAAATATGTGTGAGATCATTAATTATGTGTGTGATCATTAAGCAAAAGAAAAGAAATGTGAGTTATCAACTGGCAAGTATTCGTTATTTTATTTTTAAGGCAAGCGATTATAATAGAAGTGAAACAACGATCAAATGTTATATCAATTCATTCAACCCGCTGTCCGAGCTATATCACAACGGCAAACAAGTGGATGTAGTCTGTGAACGATGACGTCATATCGTGTCATCATTTTTTCTTTATATATCGCCTTTCTTAATAATTGTTGGTTCCCGGTTCTACAACCTTTCTTTCTGGGTTTGTCAACAGTATGACTCATGAATCATTTGGTTGGCTTTATGGCGTATATTTCCGTGTTTAAATATTAGAAATACAATTCATGTTTAATCTTATAAAATAAATGTTTATTTTATACATCATATTGCAAGCTTTTAATAATTTATCTGAATTTATATTTACAATATTGTCTTTTTTCTAACATTTTTTCTGGCGTTTAATAAAGCTTTATTTATCTATCAGTAGACGGAAATACCTTTTGAAATCGATTCCTTTTTGAAATAAAAAAATCACCCTTTATTTGTCAACTCTTTTTACTTCGTTATTTATTTCCCTTCACGTTAATTCTCGAAATATGGGAGGCTTATGCAGGTGAGTCGACATTAGGTTATATATATACCGCGCATACACCTTATCTTTTAACCAGCCCCAAATCCCGTAATCCATGGGTGATAAGTCGGGCGATCGAGGTGGCCATTGAACTGGCCCAGAGCGTCCTATCCATCGGCCTGGGTATTGTGTGTTAAGGAAGCGGGTTACGTTGCGCGTCGAATGACATGGTGCTCCGTAAGCTGAATACACCAGAGGACCTTCGGGGTAGCATTGTGGCCACAGCGGACGAACTTCGTCGCAACAGGGAGGCACTGCGCCAATGTACACAATCATTGCTGGTGCGGGTCCGCAAGTGTATTGAGGTTAATGGTGACATTTTCGAACACATGATCTGACACTTGTGCATTGTAGAGGTGACCCGTGTCCTGTAACATGTTATCTCACTTTCGCAGTGATTTTGTGTAGTGCTAGTGGGTCAAACTTGTCACCTTGGCACAACGTTTCTGTAAGTATATCTCTGCAATGAAGCCTGAAAACATATATGTTTATATGAACTTTTTGTATGTACTGCCGCAGGGATCGCCGATCCCGGGAGGGCTTTGGAGGTCCTGGCCCTTCCAAAGTTGAAGTGGGCCCCTCAAGTTGAGTCGATTCTCCTATTTCAACAGTACATGGTCATTCGTTTTCCCTTTCTACTAAGCTTATCTCCCTTTGGAAAATCTATTTGATTGATAAATTCCTCCCTGAAACTTGTGTGCTACAGTACTTATATAAATTACATCACGTATAATACTCCTCTTCTGACTAAAGGAGTTAATTCGTGCATTGCTTGTGTTTTTTTCTGGAGTTTCGTGGATAGCATCGATAAAGACCATTTAGTAAAAAAAAGAAGAAAAGAAAGAATGAAATAGAGAAAAATAAAAACGTATTTCTGTCGTTTATCCCTCGGAACGCCAAGATCGGGATATAAATGACCCATACAGTCAAATTATTATTTTTTGTCCATTAGTCATTAAATGGAAGAGTGAAATTCTGTGTATTATTCACGTACGTGCCCAAAAATCTTATGGTAGAAAATGACGTTAAGCCCATGTATTTATTGTGTAATAATTTAAGAAAATCAAGCATGAGTCAATTTGACCCAATCTTGGCGTTTTGTGTAACTATGTTTAAATGTCATTTTATATTAAAATAACAAGTTGCTGTCGGTTCTAATGATCACACGTCTCTTTCTAAACGACCTACACTTTATAATCTCGCAATCAAGGAGCGAAGAAACGTGGACGATGCTGCTTGTGTAGTGGTAAAGACAAGTTCTCCGCATACTGTTAGCAATGTAATAGCTTCATTTGCAAGAATAAGAATACAACAGATTTTGTGTGCTTTACATGTGAGAGAGAGAGAGAAAGTAAGGTAGTTTTATTCTGATAGTTTTATACTGTATGTTGTACTTTAATGTGTAAATAAGTAAGAGACTCATGGTACCTTCATTTGCGCAGCCATGGAAATGGTTACAAGGTTAATATGAAGTATTAGTTTTTTTTATATATTTTTCATTATTTTGTAGTATCTACTTGAAAAAAATAAAAATAAATAAATAAATGCAATACAATGCAATGAATACAATCAATACAACCATACTCTAAAATACCTCATCTTGGCGTTCCGTGAGATGAAATTATGTTGGCGTTCCGAGGGTTAAGCAGAATTCATCGTGATTTTGTCATATACAAACATAATTTAAGGAAAAGTAATGTATTCAAGAAAAATAAGCGAAAAGAACTCACACAAAAGTAGGAGTGGACTTGCACTTGGAAATATATCCTTCAAACTGCTGCTTGGATGCAATTATTGTTTACTGTTAATGCCGTAATTTTGAGTGTCTAATAGAACAAATAGATAAAAAAAACTATACACAGCGCCTCCAGCCGGTTAAAAAAAAAGTATTTGGTACAAGTTCAACAAAGAGGAAGAACAGACTGTATCACACGTAAAACATGGACCATTTCGAAATCTCTTGCCTTTTTATGATAATTTGGATGCCTTAGCTAGACCAAACTACCACTCGAATGTAACAGGCAACGGAAGAATGAGGACTACGTAAATTCATCGCTAAAAAAAAAAGTATTTGGACAACCCTCACACTACTCTCGAAATAAATGTTCTAGGTATCCTTTTGTGTACAAGAGCAGTCTACGTAGTGTATTGAAGCAATCCACACGGTGTTAGGCAAGCCAAGCTTGTTGGAAAGTCATGCTTTACCGTTGGATACATCATAAGGAAACATAAAACAGAGCAATTATTGCGGAATAGAATCCGTTCTAACTAACCAAGACAAGTAACTGCCCGGAATGAAACCAACATTCTTCATTCTGTGATTAGAAGTCAAAGAATTAGTGCTAAAGATTTGGCTACTTCACTCGCCTAGGATATGTAAGTTAAAGTTACACCACAAACAATCCAAAATTCATTGAAAAAAAAAGTGATTTAGAAGATGTGTATCCAGGGTATAAATACCGTACTGGCCATTCCATTAGTAATTACACAACCCCAAATCATAGCAGACCCTCCAACATTTTTACTTGTTGAAGCAATGCTCTGCTTTCTGAATGCTTCATTCTTCTTTCGACACACGTTCTGATATCCATCACTACAATATAAGTTTATCTTCGTCTCTTCCTAGAAAAAAAAAAAAATCTTTTTCTGAAATTCCAGGCACTCATATTGATATTTTTTGGAAAATTAGAACTTCTTCTTTCTGCTTTCTTCTGATATGTGTGTTTTGTTTCTGATTACACATATTCTGAATCCCTATTTTTTTGTTCACATCTACACATCTGTAACATTAACTTGCATACCGGCAAGTGAAGTAGCCAAATCTTTAACATTAATTCTTTGAGTTTTGTTCACAGAATGAAGAATGTAGGTTTCATTCCGGGCAGTTAGTTTCGTTAGTTGACCAGAACGAACCCCCAATAATTGTTATGTGTTATGTTTCTTCATGGTGTATCCAACAGTAAAGCATGGCTTTCCAACAAGCTTGGCTATGTTTCAGTACCTTTTACCTTCCGCACGTAATTTGAAATTAAAGTGAACAGTTCCAGTGATGTTCAACTCACTTTGTTCCCCATGCTGCTTCTTTATGCCTGACACGGTGTGGATTGCTTCAATACACCACGCAGAGTGCTCTCGTACACAATAGGGTACCTAAAACATTTCTTTCGAGAGTAGTATGGGGTTGTCCAAATACATTTTTACGATCAATTTACGTAGTTGTCATTCTTTCGTTACCTGTTACCTTACTAGTTACGAGTTCGAGTACTAGTTATTTCTATAGCATTCTATCTAAGGTATCCAAATTATCATAAACGGGCAAGAGATTTCGAAATGGGCCACGTTTTGCGTGTGGTAATTCTGTTTTTCCTCTTTGTTGAACCTGTCCAATTTTTTTTTCACTGTAGGTGAGACAGAAGCTTCTTGAACCATGCCTGTCAAGATCGAGAACCAAGAATTAAAAGAAGAAAAACAATATTTGTCCAATAAAGCAGTAGCGCGGCGGAAGGGTGAGCCGGACAGAAAGAATACCACATTTGGAAAAGCTGAATAACTCCACTGCATGGACTAACATCAGTTTCTGTTATTTCCTAAGTTTATTTTCTAGTAACAGCAGAAGCTTTGTTCTTATTAGTTAGAACATAATATGCTTTAGTAAATTTTTAATGTTATACAAACATTGTTAAATTCTTTAATAGCTAGGCCTGGGAAAGCCTTCATAATGACTATATGTATACTATGATACGTTGTTTTTATGAATATACAGTATTTGGCAAAATCTGAATTGGATTCGTATCATATATGCCTTCTTAGACCCTTATCTGGCAACAAAAAATATCTGAATGTCCCCCTTCCCCCCCAAAGTTACAGAGAAATCGGCGCCCTTGTGTACTGGTTATGGAATGAGGTTATGGAAAGGACTAATGAATATGAATTTCCACTGTCAGGGATTCATAGATTTTGAAAAAGCTTTCGATTCGGTCTCCTTGGCAGCAGTACTTAAATCACTTGAACATCCAGACATCGAAAGTGCATACACAAGTTCCTGTGAAACATTTACTCAACTGCCACTTCTGCCATTAGACTACATCAAGAAAGTGAAAATTTAAAGTTAGAAAAGGGGTAAGGCAAGGAGATTCAATTTCTCCAAACTATTTTCTCCGCGGCCCGCAGAGAGTGTTCCAAAATTTAAACTCGGATGAAGTGTGAATAAAGATCAATGGCGATTACCTTAATCACCTACGATGCGCTAATGATATAATCATGTTTGCTTCAAATGCAGAAGGACTACAAACCAGAATGGAAGAGCTGTGCAATGAGAGCTCGAAAATAGGACTTAAAAGAGAATTTAAGTAAAACAAAAGTAATGAACAATCAGTAAGTAATATTACTTACTGAAAAGAAGGAAATTATCCCGCTTTCCGAGTTCAATGACCCTCCGTTCCGCTCCGTTATGCTACGTCCCGTCCACTTCCGTTATGCACACTTATCCGATTTAAATAAGTGTTTAAAATTTTAACCACAGTTATCACCCAAGTCTAGAAACAGCTGAAAACCCTCCGCGCCTAATGCGAGTGAGTATTGGTCAATGCCGATTCAAGGTAGTTTGATGCGAAGTGAATAAGCCAAAAAGCAACATGGATGAAGATAGAAATAGAAGGCGCAGAAATCCCATACTTGTAGGTATTCAGCATATATTAAATAACAACAGACGGAGATTGATAGCTATTCGAAGGGCGATCACAATTCTGCAGGTTATTCTGAAAGTTATTGCAAGATAAGTGCGTCTCATGAGCTATGAATCACTAGATAATGTTATACAAGGATCTATGAATAACCACCTAAGTCGTGAGTCTTGACAGCGTTACGCATTTGAAGTTCTAAAAACACTTCAAATAATTATAATAGTTCTTAATCTTAGTATTCTTAAATAAACTTCATTAGGCTACAGTTTACTATCTCAATAAAATTAATTTATTTGCGTACAATTTTATAAAACCGTATTAAACATCGTTTTCTGGTTAGTTAGGGTTTTCTCCTTCTAGTAGCAGTATCGTTTGTAATGGCAAAGCAAGAAAGTACTCAGCAAGATATGGCTGTGTTAACTTTTTGATAACTCACGGCGACCATCACTTGTATGTGTTAAATCAACATAAGTAAATGCGTTGATTTCGGCGATTCAACACAATGGATGTGCTTTCAATGATTGTTCAACAAAATATTAGTACTATCATAATACTGAATCACCGAAATCACACAACAAACGATGTTAACAAAAAAATGGTGGGCTCATCGGGACACCGGAAACAATTCAAATTTAAACACTTTGAGAGCCCTTTGCAATCAGACTCAATTGAAAATAATAATAATAATAATAATAATAATAATAATAATAATAATAATAAAAAGATAATGGACAAATCGTAATCAAGAATGACATTTTAGAAAATGGGTTGGATAATTCTTAAGAATATTTATCAAATTAAGTAATCCGTAATTTGAAAATATTTGCTATTCTATCAATATTAGAAATTTGAAATTCTGTGCTACGCCGGCTTAAGTTAGTGACCTTCAAATATCTCGGCTAAAAGAATTAGCTTCAAAATGAAATAGTTCATTTCGTTAGTGTTAGATGAATCGCTTTCCAAAATTTCAGTGTTTTTCTTGATCTGTTCGGTATTTTTAAAAACTAAAAATTAAAATTATTTATAAAGAATGTGTATCTTACGATTGGCCTACACGTGCTTTTTAAACTTTGTATATAAATGCGCACGTGTCTGAAAGCGAGAGAGAGAGACTTTTTTTTTTGACTTTCTGGAGGAACTGCTTCAACTTCATAAAACAGGGTACGTTCACAAGATGTAAAACTTACATAATATTACAATAATAACGTTCGTGCATTTATTTTCGATGTTTTCACATAGTTTGTTTCGTGGGCATAAATTGGCGTATTTGTGATTACATACATTGAAATAATTATGGTTGAGGAAATGTAACGGGAGAATCTCAAATAGCGTCTTATGGAATGCATGCAGTGAAAAGCATAAAAACACACATCAAATATATGAAAATAGAATAGTATTTGGAATAAAATCTGAAATCCAGGGGGGTAAGGGCCCCCTTGCCCCTCCCTGCCGACGCCCTTAGTCATATGTTACCCTCTCATCTATTAATATCTACATGGAAGCCCATTGGGAAAATCTAACCAACATTATTTTGACAGTGCGAAGTTAAAATTATTCAATGATCATTAAGATATATTACTCAAAACATGGTACAATATCGATAACATAATGTGAAATCAAATCTTAAACTATTAAAATACTTACATTCTAATACTTCGGCACGGTCATTCATTTTAAACCCGCAACACGTGACCAAATTCTACACATCTGTCCCAACTCCCAAGTGAAGAAGGAATTTTGGCATGCAATATGCCGCTCTTTTTTCTTTTCAACATGGCAGTAGCGCGCAACCGAACGGAGGGTCAAGTGACCATCTGGTCCTCCGTTGCTCCGTTCACTTCAGTGCTCCGTCGAAAGGGGAATTCGGATAACCATCGACAATGCATCCAACGGAGCAAAGGTACGGAACGGAGCATAAAGTGTCAATTCGGAAAGCGGGTTTAGAAACACATAGAGACAATAGACATAGTTGATGAGTATGCTTACCTAGGTCAGCTCAAAACATCAAATGCCAAGTTGACGGATGAAATAAATAGAAGATGTAAATGGAGCAAATGGAAAATTCCTTTTCTTCCGAGATTCAGCACTGTATGATTGACTGTAATATTACCGTAGAGACTATAAACATTTTCCGTTCTCTCTACAAGGAATAATTACTTAGTCACAGCTCCCTTTGCTAAAAGATTGGCAATACTTTCGATATTCTCGGGATATGAATTTTGAAATATAATATGTACTGCAAATTTTACGTAATAAACAGCATTCAATGTAGTCGGATGCCACCTTAAGGTTTAAAATACAAGACAATTTTGAATAAGAGAGCGAGAATACAAGACAATGAATATTTCTTTGAAATTTCCGAATATTTGGAGGAAAGTATCCACATTTCTCCCACTTCTTTTTTGAATGCTCATAAAATCTATTTTAATTTTCATAACAAAAATGTGAGTATTGTATTAACTTTTACAAACGACTCGGCAATAATTTAGTCTATACAACACGAGAAATAATGTATTTTCCAACACGAAACAAAGCTGAGTTTCTGAGAAAATCGGTCCAAATTTCTCCCACTGCCTGCCGTCACATAAATAGCAACAATGACTTAAACATAAAATGAACAATTATACCTGTAATTATGCATAAAAACACGGGTGTCATTTTTCTAAACTAAGGAAAAGGCTGTAAATAGAAAAACTTTCATTCATTGTAAGTTCAAAACACGAAATCTGGAGAAGTAGATTTTGTTTGAACAACTATCTAGTTACTGCAGCCAAATATCACAGGGGAAAGTGGATCTTTTTCTTCTCTACCAACACAGTTTTCATGGAACTAAATGTGACATTTTCTACATACAACCCACTTTTCATCCATGTTTTCTTGGAAGTAATCTCTCATTAATGTGCCACTCTGTGTCTTAATAGACCCAAAGTGATAGATTTGGTGCTTGTTGATGTATAACTACAGTGGTTATCTTTGTTATTTCTGCTTGACAAACAAAAAGTATTTTAGCTTTGCTTCTACGAAGTAGCTTATTTGTCTCTCTTCAAATTTCTCTCGCTCTGTTAGATGTGACAATATAATTGTCAATTAGCAAATAATATTGCGCAGTTCTCACTTAATTGCAGTTTGTTCTCTGCTCTTCTAAACTAGTTCACTATCTTCACGTTGCACAGTACTGCGTGTTAAATTTAGTAACTGGAAATTTAACCCATCAGGTGGGTGAAATTAGGACTCTCTTGACACTAAAATGTGATTCTCCACACACCAGGGTAAAGCTTTTTCTCACCAAACTTAACAATGTATATTAAAGCCCAACTACCATTCACCAAGCATCCTTATAGTTAATACTATAAAGCTTACAGTTGCTGAAGCTCAGACAACGTGGGACTAGGAACCACTGCAAAATTTCAACAAGGAGAAAAACTACAAACGGTCACGAGACACATCACACCATTTAAATCTTAAGAAATTATTGTTCGCGCGTTATTTCGGACTTGGCAATAAATAGACTCCGATAATTTCAAACTCTTCTTACTAACTGAGAAACTTATGTGGGTGAAATTAGGCTGGTAGGCGAAATTTGGTTACTTTCGTCTATTGTGTGATGAACTTTAACTGTGGTTAGTGATTTTGTCATGTAACTTTTCGGAAGTTCTACAAAAAAAGCTGTAACACCAGCAATGAAAGCTTTGTCTACACAAAAGATTTTTGTTTTGATAACTAGAGCACACAACCTTACCAGTCTCATTGTAAGTTCATGAAAAGAGAGCTATAACGTGTTAGAGTGAGACAATTTCATCCCCCCTGGGATAGTGAATTCTAGTTAGCAGCCAGGGATAAATACATTCCAGAGGGGGATTGTACCCTCATCCCCGGCCGTAATTCGCCCCTGATCTCGACAATATCTGCCAGTAAGTTTAGACGAATCTATCAGTTCTCACTTGTCAGATCCAACTAAACCACCTCTTAACGAGTGCAAGTCTGAGGAGTGCTAAACACAGAAAAGAAAGTTGATATTCTTTTCTCAGTTATCTGAATTACGCAATGGAAGTTTACATCTCGACATTTTATAAGCAACACGCGTCTGATGTTGCATGAATGGCGATGGAAATAAAATTAGATAAGTTATCGAGAAATATTTCAAGGCTACCTTATTCTTGCTCACCGAAGTTTTTTGATTAAATAAGATTGATTTATTATTTTCGCAGTAAATAATATTTACGGAAGTAGTGATGATTTAAACAAATGCGAAATATTATATTTTATATTTTCTTTACTCGCATATTTAACGGGACAGAGGATGAGTCGTAATACAAAAATTTTCATACAAGGTATCGACCACACGACCGAAACAACCAATGATTTTCATGCATTTTGACGTACCGAATTGTGTCGTCACTTCCGTTCCGTTGTTTTTTAAAAAATGTAAACAAAATCAAAGCAGACGACGTGCGCATGTGTACTATATAGTTGATACAAATGTAAATATTCTCTGGATCTGTTGGCTCTAGATATTGATTCCAAAACCAGATTAATTAAGTATACGTGTTCAATTTCATGTAGGTATTCTTCTAACTGTAGTAAGGAAGTGTAACTTGTTCCATGTACTAACACTTGCACTAAAGAGTCTACGATAAATTGACTTTAAAAATCAATGTGCTATTTGTTTACCATTGTAGCGAATTTTTAACGAGACTCATTCGAAAAGATACTTGTAAAATCAAATTTCACTCTCGCACATAGTACATAAAAAGACCTGGTTACCTATTTGAACCTATCTTTTTTTTTTTTTTTTAACAATAACTCCCTAGTGGACTTAAGATATTGATTAAGAAGCTCTAATATCTAAAGGTAAAGCTATCCCCTGTGCGATGCGCACATGCTGTGGACGGCGCATGGGGGAAGTGGAGGTAGCGCTCTACATTCTCGACCTACGGCAAGAAATAAGGTCAGTCCCACGCTCGACCGCCTTTACCTCCCAAGGTGCCCAGGAATACCAAAGACACTGGTACTCAATTTGAGAGGGGGCTGAGCGCACCTGAAAGCATTGTGAGAAAAGTTTCCTGGCCGGGATTTGAACCCGCCTGAGCCATGGCGACTACGAAAAGCCATAATAATAATCACTTTCCTCCGGACATTGAATTCGGATTTGGTTGCGAACCATTGAGCCAGTGGATAATTTTTACTTTATCTACCAGGCTTTGCCAGCTATTGAGCCATGTGTCTCAATATTTCTAATTTCCTTGTATATAATTCTGTACCTGAGAGCTAGAACCGCGTAAGTCACTTTTTTTTTTTTTTTTTTTTTTTTTTAGAAAACCTATTTCCTTTCATATAGAAACTAAATGGACAAATTACATAACATACTTTCTTATTTACATTAACATGTTTCCAACCATTATTTGAGGCCTTTCAAATGTTGTACAAAACTGCAATCACATTTTAGCCAAATTTGACTTACGGGCTCTAGCTCTCAGGTACAGAATTATCACTGACGCGTCTATACACACACACAGCGATAACCAACAATCCAAAAAAATACGAAAAGCCTCTTTTTCAGTATTGTTTTGTTAAATACGTATTCGAGTTGTTCACCATAGGGAAATATGGCGGAAGTTCTAGACTGGCCCGCCTGGTTGAATTCAAGATACTAGCATTTAGAAAATGTCATTTCTATTTTATTGATGATAAACTAACCTATTATAATCTAACCTTTAGTCACAAACCAAAGGTAAATAGAAATAACTTATGGTTTCCCCAATGTATAAAGATATATCTAGAACCCTCCCTCGTGTTATGAATGACATGTATTTGGCTACGAAGATCACGAACATTATGTCGAGATGACGGAGACGAGTTAGGTAAAGCCAGAATATTATTTTCAAATTTACGCAATACACAATTACAGACCATGTGCTTGGCGTGAATGTGAAAGCATCTGAATAGTTCCTCGAAGCTTCGTTATATTTTGCGTTTCAACACTTCCACACACGTTTGAAACATTACATTTCTCCTGTAAATTTTGCGTTTTGAGGGGGTAGCTGAAGAAAAACGTTTATTACATAAAAACCTGCAAAATCAGTATGATCGCTTGTACATAGCATATAAAGATTCTTTGGTTCTCTTTCGAGTGCGTCTCGTAAATTATCGCAGACTACAACTAAAATGATATTCTGAGCTAACAGAAATTATCCTAAACAAATATATTGAGCGATCTAAGGAAATATCAAAACTTGATCTATTCTTAAAATTCCTTCTTAAGGCTCCTCGCTACTCACGCCCCCAATTTTTAACGTTTTCCAAAATATTTCAAAATCTAATAGCATTATCAAAATTTTAAGAAGATACATCTCTAGTACTTACAAATTACTATGAAATACAATGGACAGCGATCTCGAGATTTTGTCCATTGATGAGTGATACGTTGTTAATTAAATAATGGCATCATAATCTTTGACAACATATCACTCATCAATGGACAAAATCTCGAGATCGTTGTCCATTGTATTTCATAGTAAGGGTAAAAGACAAAATTCTAGTTATCAAATATTTCGACTTAGCTAGGTTCGGGGACGATAGTCATAATACCGAACTTCGATATACTGAGCTGGAACTGACTGGTACTTTTTTTCTATAAGTAGGAAGAATCTTTCATTTTCGCTTCGCCATCATATGAAACATTTAACTACATGCCTACCAAGGTAGTTGTGTGATCTGAGGCGTTAGGGTAGCGTCTCCAAGGTTGAGGGTCGATTCCCGCCTGGGGCATGGATCTTTGTGGATTTTAACAAGCGTTGCATTCACATAATAGAGAAGGGCCGAAGTCGAAAAAGCGAAAATTAAGTTTTACTTAACTTCGTAATATCACGACGCAACAGATAGCACTGGCAGTGAGGAGAGCAGCGGCCGCTTCTCGTCCATTCTAACCGTTTGGTGGTGGCCTGCAAAAATGAGAATGTGATGACGATTGTCGTTAACGAAGAGACTCGGCTCAGGTCGCTCAACTCCCTAAACTTCGACTTACAAAGTTTTAGTCGACTTGTAGAGGTATCTATACTGTAACTTCGACTTGTAAAGGTTCTTGAACAGAATGTTTCGAGATTCAACAGCCCGTCCAGAAAAACACAAAAATTGAATTATCGAGGGTCGTATTTCACAGCATTCGACTTTAGAGGTAAATTAACACGGAGTGGAATAGGGAAGGGGAATAAAAAAATCAAGGTTCTGCTGTGTAAAAATAGAGAACTAAAATCTTGACGCCACATCCGGTTGGTTTCCATAGCAACGGCGGATACCAAGTCTAAACAAACAGTAAGTTTGATGAAAAAAAAAAACACCCTGAAGCAGTGGCTTTTAATATTTTTCGAACAGTTGATTATTTCGGTGACGAGCGGAAACTGACTTAAAGAGTAGAAAATGCTGTGAAGTCCAAACATGTACGTTTGCTTACATATGACCGAGATTGGATTTGGTACACATACGAGGGAAAGTACAAGAAAGGGCATATGAACAGTAAATATAATAAGCTGAGGTGAGTATGTTATTTTTATTCGGGTAATTTATGTTTTTATAAAACACGTACAAAGCTATTATTAACTTTCGAAATCTTGATTTATGCTATACCTTGTATTCTTTACCTACAATATCAATTTGTGAAGCTGTACATAGGGTACAAAGGTTTTAGCAGTCCTATTTATCTTCTTGAGCGTGTGTCCTTAACTATAACGGAATTAGCAACTTCAGTATAAGCTTCTTTTAGATATAATTATCACCTTTTTTAAATCAAAAACTCAGCAATGAACGCCTCACCATCATATCAAGGTAATCAAAATTGCGTTCAATGGCGTTGCGTGAAATTTGCTTACTTACGTAATTGGCTTCTTCCACTTCCTTTTCTGGTTTCATTCCTTTGGAACCAGAAAAAAGCAACACGTGTCTCTTTCATTGTAATGATGACTGTCTGGCACAAATTCCATAACGAGTACTTGAATATCGAACACCAAAACCTACTGCTAAACACCCGTTTGGTTAGACTGTAACATGACGGGTTAAAGAAATTGTGATCTACCTAGTACATGGTTGTCCTTGCAGTCCAATTACATTCCCAGGCCCTGCCAGCATGTTTTCTGTATCGTCATTACGGAAACTAACTTTATAAGGACATAGCATGGATGTCATTTTGAAAATCTTGTTCAGATTTTAGGGACATATTTGACTTTTGTTTTCACACTCATTATTTTCTTAGTGGTGCTTACCTTTTTGTTTCACCGAGCGGACATAGCTCAGTTGGTAGAGCGTTAGTTTCGCATTCGGAAAGTCCTGGGTTCAATCCAGGACTGACCATCTTATTTGAGATTTTTCCTCAGTTACACCAGACTAATAACGGAATGGTACTTTCGAAAGTAGGTCCTGGCTGACATCCTTTCGCCATCCCTATCCCAACTTAAGAGAGAGTTGTCTAAAGGCCATAAATGAAATAAGTTCATTCGACAGTTGATACATTTGTATCCGAAAGGTGTGAACATTTGTACACCACGGAAGAACTGGAGGTGTTCACGTAAGTAATAGTCGAATTTGTAGCCTCCTCGCGGATTATGACTATTCTGTTCCAAAAATTAGTGTACTGTAGTTCTATTTTGTATCTATATTAATTGTTTTTCTTCTTCTACAGAATAGTGCAGAATGTTGAAGTCGTGGGAGACAGAGAACGTAATAAGAAGAATTATAAGAGAAATCACTCGGCAGTGTTCAGCGCAGGGCGTCAATGTCACTGACAGCTATGCGGCGTATATGGTACAGTATTTTATGATATTATGTCTAATATTAAATAACATTTTTTTTAAAAATAAGCATATATGAATAGTCACGTCAAATAATCATCACAGATCTGAGGGATGATGTCCCTCGGTATTAATAAAATAAAGATTAAAGGCGTGTTGTGGCTTCAGATGGTGGATATCTCATGAATGTACGATTTAACTAAAAGAAGCTATGCGAATAAAATGCAACCTTGTACTTTGGTAATATACTGACGTCTCTAGTTATCCATGTCTAGTGTGCCCTGTGGGTGAGTGGTAACGCTCCTTTCCTTGTAATCAAAGGGTCCAGGGTTCGATTCCCGGTGGTGGACAAGTGGTTCGGAGCCCATGTTAAACTGGAGGTACCCTTAGGACATAATTTCATCCGATAGAAGACAATGGTAAACCACCATCTGTTCACCTTGTCCAGAGCCCTTCGAGTCAGGACCTACCTTCGGGTAGAAGACTCATCATCGTCATTATATCCAGGTGTATAATTTTACCTGCCGAGCAGTTGTAATTTAGTTGTTAGAGTTTTGTCTTCTCATTCCGAAGGGCCTGGATTGCACCTATCTGCCACCCATCCTCTCTGACGTTGAGGTTATCCCGGTTTCCGTTGATCGCAAGGCAAATACTGGGGTGATATCTTGAATAAAACCAGGGTCGATTCATTCCCAAATCCTTTCCTTTGTTGTTTATACTGAGCAGCTGTGGGTCTGTTGGTAGAGCGTTGCCTTCGGATTGGGAAGGTCTTGGGTTCGCACCCAGGGCAGTCCATTTCGACTGAGTTTTATCTTCTCAGTCACACCAGGCTAATGGCGTGATGGGATCTTCAACGTAGGCTCTGATCCACTTCTTTTCCATATTCCTTTGCCCCCCTTTCTTTTTGCCCTTGATATTACTTGTAAAAGGAATTTATCCCTGCAAGTTGTCTATTAACAATAAATCAAATCAGATCAAATATTTCTGTATGTCTAGTCTGTAGTAATAATATACAAGATTGAAGCACTTCTTATAGACCATTTTACGTACCAAGTTTCTACGGGTGGAAGTGCACATTATCAAGTAATTAATGTAATGTAAGGTTTGGCTTACCGGGAATAGTTGAGTAACAAGAGTCTCAGACCTAAAAAGTCAATTAATTTCATTTTGGTGAGAGAAAATTTGAGAAATGGAAAAAAAAAAGGTGTTGAAAGAATCTGACCCGAGAAACATTGAGCTGGTAGAACTCTTTTTAGATTGCGAAGTGAATAGATAGAAGAGAGGAAAATCTCACAAATAATATCTCAAATTGAGGAAGATACGGTTTCTCATTGGATAATTGTTTAGAAGAGACACTGACACAGAGCATTGTTAGCTAATGACTGTCACTAGATATGTCTTGGTATTTTATTTGAATGTTAGAAATATCATTAGCATTCTGAAACACGTAACAAATCTATGATTGTTCCCAGCATCAGAAATTCCGCAGAACAGTTTGCGAGTATATGAAGTGTATTTTTTCCATGTTATTCCATTGAAGTGTATTTTTCCATTGAACCATTGTTATTCTTATTGAACAAGTGGAAAGGAAGTAAACAAAATTTTGCTAGTTTAGTACTTATTAACTCTGTGTGACAAACTGTATTGTTGCAACTAAAGATTGAGCGTGTTGGGTTGGGCGGCACAATTATAAATAATTATTGTTTTTCTCAATACGTGAATGTTGAAGTTTAGGGAAATATCCTCCAGAAGATAATGTGAAAGCTTCTTTTATTCTGTTACAGCACTGAATAATCACAAACCACAAAGTTAAGCCATACAATTTGTCCAGTCCCCGTGATCTAATTGCGGAAGTCGCTAGCGTGTGATCAGCAGTGCGAAACCCTGTTCTCGACAGCCAATCTGAATGTTAGTTGTATAAGATGGATGCTGGTAACTTGAATAGGGGCTCCACCTTTTCCACTCTTGTTATCAAAACAAAGAAGTTTTTCTTTGGACTTTTGACAGGAATACACCCCATATTAAAAAGTGGTCATTTTGTTTAAGCCTCACTTGAAGTTCATGGTTTCACATTCACCTGAACTCACTTCTAGCTCATAACCTCGCATTCATTCTTCTTTCATTCACCATGGCTCCACTACATCCTAAAAATCCGTCGCCTTCGCCAAAAGGAAAGCAGAGAAAGAAGAGACAGAATGAAGAGAAAGTCACCGATGTAAGTAAGAAGACGCATTCAGCTAATGAATAAACCAGTGACAAAGAAGAGAAACTAGAAGTAGAGGAACAGACAAGTATCGTACCAACTATCACACGATATCTTGTAATTAAAGTAAAGAACGAAACAGACAATCCGGGTGGTTTGAAGAAGATATGCCCTTTCATAATTCAAAGACAACTTACGTATGTTGCAAGCGAGTACACAATGTTAAAAAGCTTCGCAATGGCACCTTATTAGTGGAGACATCTACTGGCAAACAGACAAATAATCTCCTGAAGATGACATCAATTGATACTCTTGAAGTTATAGTTGAGCCACACCGCCAACTGAATTTTACACAGGGCGTAATAACTTGTTGGGATCTTATGTTCCTGAAGAGGAGATTAAAAAAGAACTCGCCAGTCAATGCGTGGTCAATGTTAAACACATCAGGAGCAGAAAGACTGGCCAACTCCAACCCACAGGGTTATTATTTTTGATATTTACCATGCCACAGCTTCCTAAGGATGTGAAGGCAGCTTTCTATCGCTTGCCTGTCCGCTCCGCTGTTTTAAATGCCAGCACTATGAACACACCAGCACGTCATGTAACGTGATCTCTGCTGTATGTGTGCAATTTGCGGAACCAGTAGCCATGGTGCGAATCCTTGCACGTCACTGAAGCCTCAGTGTGTTAATTGAAAGGGTGAGCACACGGCCTGGTCGCGCGACTGTCCTATTTTTCAGGAGGAAAAACGAATTCGAGAGCTGTTGGTATTAGAGAAAATATCTGCTGGTGATGCTAAACGTCGATTAAGAGAGTCTCAGCGCACCCTTCCATCTGGTGCGTTTTCACATGTTGTAGCCAGAATACCAATTAAAACTGTCTCGATTGGTACCCAGACAGTTAATGTATCAATACAAAGAGTCCGATGTGCCTGTAGACCCTCCGAAGCCTCCCAAAGGATCAGAGACTCCTCGCAATATGCCGACACAGATTCAGGGACAAGAGACACCTGTGCAGAGTTCTAGGGTTAAGACTACTTTTAGTCCCAATAGATTCTCAAAATTAGCTCGAACTTGGCCTCTCACTACAAGCATTAAGACTCTGACAAACGTTTCGGATGCTCAATGAGCTCAGGAAGAGTCTGCACATACTAACGATGAACCAAGTTCATCTTTGACCTCAGACATGATTGAGGACACTCTGATGGATATGGATTTTAATCTCGGGGGAAGGAAAGGGAAACTGAGATATAAACCTAAACTTAAACGGAGATTTTTTTCTTGTTTTGCAGAGTTTTCTGATTTCCGCATATTTGATATTATTATGTTTCTTAGCTGTTAAGTTTTATGCTGTATTATTGTTTTATGTTGTGAAGGCCCATTTACAGCCTTCCTGTTTTTAAATTATGCTAAAGGCTCTGCATATCTTTAGTTTGTATTAATCGTTATACTGGCCATTTACACCAGTAGGCCATTTCTGAAGACCTTTTACATCTTCAGCATTTATATGGTTTTATTACTTTAATTAATAAATAGCTAAGTTTGACGTGACAAAGATAAGGGGCATCCCCCGTATCGGGACGGGCGTATGCCATAGTGCTGTTACTGCCCATAAAATTCATTTTATCTTATCGCATTAATTCGTGCTTATACTGACTTGAAGCTCAGGATCTCACACACTCGAGCTCTTGCCCACCTCAAGCTCAGGACCTAACATTCATGCGAGCTCGCGCTCACTTCAAGCTCGCGAGCTCACACTCACTTCAAGCTGAGGACCTCACATGCATGCGAGCTCGCGCCCACTTCAAGCTCAGGACCTGACATTCATACGAGCTCGCGCCCACTTCAAGCTCAGGACCTAGCACTCATCTAAGCTTAGGGACTTTCCACTCACTTGAACTTGTGCTTACCATCGTCTTGTGAGGGAGAGTGAATATAAGGACCGAACTCATGAATACCTCGCTCGTAATTTGAAACACCGTTGGCCCATAGCAGTCATTAATTAATTAATTAAATTGTTGGTAACTTGTATCTATCCCCCTTTCTTAAAAGTCGAATTTAAGGCAACATTACGTTGTTGCTGTATATTTTACATGATAAATTAAAGCTATGCGTGCTCGTTGGTTGGACACTTTTTATGTTTACTGCCAAGAGCACAACATAAAAATGATAATAGTCCGTTTTCAGGATCTCACACACTCGAGCTCGGCCCCACTTCAAACTCAGGACCTCACACACGAAGTCGCGCCTACCTCAGACTCAGGATCTCGCATTTATTAAAGCAAATTATTGTGCATGATACAATAAATGAAGATGGATATAAGGGAAACTAATCCTAAATTTCTGAAACAATTGAAAAGTATGTTTATGTGGTCTTACCTTACTTATTTACTTCAACAAATGTGTACAATATGTACAAAAATCATTACTGAAATGCATAATTGAAATTCTTTTCATTTTCTGTTTTTTTTTTTCTATTTATTTTTATTTTTTTACAGGCGAAACTTACCATGCTGAATCCAGATTTTGGTTTGAAATCTGATGTTCCTTTAACTAGACCAGACGTGGTGCAGTTAGTTGAGACATGTGTGGATCTCCTTACGACAACAAAATCTCCAAGTCTGGCAACGTTAAAAATGCATGTCTACTTCCAAACGCACTTCGTGCCTCGAGGTACTAAATTATATATAACATACCGATAGGAATAGCCGAAAGGGCAAGATACAATAAAATTTAGATAGAGAATGGAGTACTTCGTAATTAAATTAACGCTGACGTCACACTTAACACTTCACATGTATTGGGTAAGTGCAAAACTTCTACTCGTTTTGACATGTCACAGGTTTATCGGAGAACTGTCCTCACAGATAGCGCTGGCAGTGCTTGAATCGGTAACCACATGATCCGGGGAGCATTAGAGCAGTCACTGGCGCAGGCAGTGAGTGTGGAAGAACACACAGGAACAGCGTATCGTGTCGGTGAAATGGAGACCGATAACGAGCACATCAGACTTTGTTTACTTTTTGAGTTCGATAAAGACGGTAATGCGGCCGCAGACTTCGTACCATTCGGCAAGTGTATGGTGAAAATGTGATTGATGATAGCACATGCCGTCGGTGGTTTCCAAAATTTAGGGACGGACACAAAAGCTGTCAATATCAACCACGGTCTTAACGTCCATTAGTGTTTTCCGAAGAGAATCTCGACCAAGCCGTACGAAATAACCCGAATCCAATCGTAAACGAGCTAGCGGAAACCTTCCAGTGCTCGAATCGCTGGGCTTCACCACATCAAAGTTCGATCCTTGGGTTCCAGATCAGCTGAAGCGCAACTGAACACGAGGGGAGCGTCGCGACCTTTTTGTTTCCTTGCTTTCCCGGTGTCTGTTGTCACGGGTGATGAGAAGTGAGTTCTGTACCGGAATGTAAAGCGTCGAAGGACGTTATGTCGTATTTCTGAACCTCATGTATAGACGTCCAAACCAGAACCTCATTCCAAGAAGGTGAGATGTCAAAGGCATAATTCACTGGGAGGTTGGAACCTAACCAAACCATTAATGCTACCTTCTACTGTCAACAGTTGGACAGATTGCAATGGAAACTGCCAGGCGTTGTCAGTCATCAAAGAGTTATCATCTACAATAATAATACCAGCCCAAATGCTGCTGTCATCACCCCCCGTATTCTCCTGACTTGGCCCCCTACAGACTGCCAGCTGTCCTGTTTCTCGTTATATATAACCTTCGCTTGGAGAACCTTTGATGGTATGTAGGCTGTGAAAACTGCCGTACAGCATTTGTTTGACTCCAAACCTCAGGACTTTTACCAGCGCGGGATTTATCTTCTATCAGAAAGATGGCAAGTAGTCATCGATTGCAGTGAAGCACAGTCCTAGGTAGATTCTATTTTATGTTGTTCGTACTTTTATATACACACTAAAAACGGGTAGAACTTTTGCATACGTACCCAATAATAATAAAAGCACTTTCATTATATTTCGAGGCGTTTCCTCATCTTCATTAGGAGATCAAAGATGCAGTGACATGTAAGAGAAACTGTTAAGGCAGAAAATAAAAAGTAGTGGACGAGCGCAGCAAAACATATGACGAGGGATATTCGTAAGTACGGAATAGTGTAATAAATTAGAATATTTGTGTTCCAAAGTGAACCGAGTCATGGAACCAGGAGACGATCGTAGAAAGTGAGAAAAGGGTATGGAACCACTAGAGATGTACACTTAGATTCATAGAAAATGGCCAATGAGATATTCAAAGCTCAAATAAATGCACAGTTTAGTACTATTTGAGCAACATGCGATGCAAATTTGAAATGAACACTTCCATTTTAAGCTTCAGCAGCGAATGCTGTGAAGTCTTATACAGCCATCTCTGGACAAGTTTCAACTCAGGAAGTACTAGGGCTAGGGAAGTGGTTGAGGTGTCGTTGGAAAAGTCTCTCCGAGGTGAGTTCAAACCCATATAGATCACACACGTACACATCGCAGGGGTGGGTCCAGAGATAGCGAGAGAAATTTTGCATCTCTAGAAGTACTAGGGTTAGAGGAATGTAGTTGAAGTGTCGATGGAAAGGTCTCGGCTAAACTAGTTCAAAGCTGTATAGATAATCCAGATCACAGCGGTATATCGCGAGATACGGGGGAAAGTTTTCAATCCATCAACTACAGGATGACCCAAAAAAAAAACTCCCACATTTGAAAGGCTAATTAAACAAAAAGTATTGAAGATAGAAACTTGCTTATTGAAAAATATAAACGGGGATTGAAAACATTTGTAATGACAATGGTTCGAAAAGCGTCTGGTAAGTGTTTATGTTTTGAAAAATATGTCTGGTAAGTGTTGTCCATTCTTACCAATACACATTTGCAAACGATTTCTGAACTTTATCATCACCCGACAACGTGCCATATCTTGTGGAATAGCTGCTACCTCCTCTGGAATTACTCTCTTGAGTGTGGGGTCAATGTGCGTTAACCTTTTATTTAAGGTGCTTCGATTAGTGATGAAGCACATTTCCACTTAAGTGGTTATGTAAACAAACAGAATTTCCGCTATTGGTCTCATCATAACCGCCGAATCCTGCACGAAAGACCATTACACTCTGATAAAGTGATTGTTTTCTGCGCATTATTGGTCCTTATTTTTTGAAGAGGAGGGTGTAACATTCACGGTAAATGTGTATTGCTAAGGATGCACAACACTTACCAGACGTAATTTTCAATACATAAACACTTCCCAGACGCTTTTCGCACCTTAGTCATTACAAACTGTTTAAAATCCTCTTTTAGATTTTTCAATAAACGATTTTTCTATCTGCAATACTTTTTGTTTTATTAGCCTTTCAAATGTGGGAGTTTTGTTTTTGGTCACCCTGTACTATTGCTAAGAATGTGTTTGAGGTGTGGTTGGAAAGGTCTCGCAAGAGTTTTTCCAACGAAACATTGATCATCCAAATAGAATGGTCGCTTCTGAAGCCTGAAGCCTTGCATACATGCGCAGTCCTTCGCCTCACTTGTTTCAGATTGCTACTCTTTTTTTTTATTTTAATTTACTTTTGTAGTGTCCCAAAATTGTTCAACTTCGAAAGTGTTCTGGTGTCAATTTTCTAGGAATTCTTGAGTGTACGTTAAATTAATAAGTTATTAGAAAAATTTGAATGCAAGTTTTTGTTCAGAAAAAAAAAATCGTTGTCTCTATACCATTGTTACGTCAAAGCTATAAGATTTAGAAGTATCTGCTTCTCACATTGTAACGTACAAATAGGACAAAGACAAAGAGGCTTTGATGGTAACATAAAATGAAGGTTTGAGTACTTAATTTTAACAAAGACTTAAAGAAGCGTGTTTCACATATAAGTATTATTGTACAAGGTGTTCCATTAAGCACGTAGCCCTAAGGGTAAAGGGTAGAATTTTAGCATGGGAAATATTATTCCGTAAAGGACCCTTACGTGCCAGTATTACTAATACGTCTATTCTTTTGTTGTCAACTATGTTGTTTTACAAAAACGTCATGTGTTTATTACAAATTTATTTCGCGTATCTTCCTTCTCCCGATTTTTTTCCCTATGGGGATTTTTTAAAAGATGCAGTGTTCCAAACAAGTTACATTCCATGTCAGATCATCTATTCAAAGTATAAGTGTAGAAGTTGGTTTTTGGAGGGGTCCAAGGACTTTCGGGGCCGGGGAGGTTCAAGGTGTGTCTGTCCGTTAAACGTATATTAAATATAGATAATTATACCTGAAGTTGTACTAATTTTCCATAAAACTCTGTTTTTTTTTGAGGGGGAAGGAGTGGAGGCTTCCGCATCCACCCTCTAAATGCGTCGCTGTGTGGCCTACTACCTCAGATTTTCATGAAAGCTTTTTACAGCATCTATTGACAAATATAATAACTTGTATTTTTTATTTTTCGCTAAATTCACGTTAGTTTTTTATAGCTGTTCAAAAATATATATCGTAATGTTTCTTTTGGGGGCGCCTTGATTGCCACCGCAACGCCCAGTTTATTTGAGTTTGGCGCCGCTACTGAATAATTTGTTATTTGATAAGTAGAGCAGGTAAAACAATGAAAGGACTGGTGTTTGTTTTTCCCTTCATCTTTTATTAAAAAAATATAAAGTTTGTAAAGTTAATAAAAACAGTTTGCCGTGCAAAAATATGGAGATTTAATTTTGAGGTATAAAGTATTTCAGTTAGTTTTTCTACAAGTTTTTTGGATTGCAGTTGACGTTGGCCCAAAGCAACGGCTTGTTGCCTGGCAGAGAAAGGAAGTTTGGAGAGTCCAATCCCGTAGCAGATCTGGACTTAGGGAGTTAACCTATTTTGTAGCAGATTAGGCGGTAAGCATGGCCTATCTCGTAGCAGATCCGACCAAGGTGAGGACGGCTTATCCCGTAGCGGATTCGACCAAGGTGAGGGAAGAGAAGAAGTAGACGTGACTATTCCTGGGGACGAAATAGTGCTGCTTGTAGCTGCTCGACGACTTTTATTCTGTTTTCGGTACGCTGACTTTGCATTTTCAGACATTGGTTGTTTTTGGTTGCTCTCGTCGGCTCCCTCCGTCTTTCACTACTACTATTTGTTTACAAGTAGAAGCACGTGTTTTTACACATACTACGTACTTCGTTTTACTACGTGTTTTTATACACACTTTGTTGCATAATTCACTTCACTCTACAATATAAAAATAAACACCAGTTTTTAGCGGACAGACCAGTCGCGACCATAGGATAAAAAACGACACTTCTCACTTAAAAATTAAACTCAATTTCTATTATTAGCTAAAACAATATGAAAAATCACTTTACTTGAAATTTTAAAAAAAAATGAGGTTGAAATCAATATTGGAGACATGTTATTCCACTTCAAAGTTTCAGTGTAATTTTAAAATCTGTGTAGGCTTCCACTCAGATAGCCATAACGTTTTTCTACAACGTCAGAGAACTTTGAAAGTAGTGTCATTAGAAAGAGGATCAAACGTACTTTAATAATGTAAAAGAAAACCAATGGCTATTTCATGTTTTCATTATATAATTTCACTTTGAATGTCAATTGTAATTTCTCGTGGAATTGTTCTTACAATGCATGCCAACTGAGCTATATGCTATTAAATATTGTGGTCAAACAAATCACTTTTACTGTCATTGTAAATATTTTACAGAAGAATATCTGAAGTGAAATACAGTCAATAAAAAAAATAAACATATGCTGTCCACCAGTTTATAATAAATTTACAAAACTGAAAACTCACGTCCTTATACAGAAAGTAGAAATCAATGTTATCAAGTCACAAAGTTGGTTTATGCTTGTCAGTGAATTTACATTTGTCAGTGCAATATGTATATGATTTTTTTTAAGGGCTGTAAAAAAATATTATAGAAATATGAGGTCGTGGGATGTATTACCCTGGATGATTACCCATGGAATGTCTCACAATTCGATTACATGTACTTAATTGAAGCTTAAAGCTGAAATGGAAGTTTCAAACATACATGAATTAACATTACGAAAAATGGCGGCAAATGTCATGAGAAAGGCATCATGGAAATTAAATGATGACATTTTTTAACATCTGCTATGAAGCATGTTTTGATTACATTCTGTTTGTAATTTGTGTGTTTTGTCAAGAAAAATAACTCGTTAAAAAATATGAAAACAAGATACTGAACTGAATTTTACTTAAAGCCTTCAGGCAACTGGCCGAATGGATGATGAATTTGGAACGTTTCTCTCCACATCTCAGGCTATAACGATTTTTAGTGGGTTCTTTGTAGAGTGTGTTATTGAACACTAATGTTCACATATATTTTACCGAGAGTAGTGCCCCAAACCTCACCTAGCGTAGATGTTGGGCGTGCTAGCATACTCTTATATTAATAAGTATGAAGAAGGTATTTAAAATAAAAAAGACTAGGAGGAGGGTAAAAGCCTTTTTATTTATTAGTTCATGGACTCCAGTACTGTATTTGGCAGAACCTTTAATCATAATAATATTACTTCTTTTGTCACAAATCCTAGTATATACATATATATGTTGAATTACCAAATGTGACAATTTCACTTATTTGGCTTTTAAAATGCAATTACATATAAGGAACATTATTTGAACTTTAGAAAACTTAATTTCATAATTAGTGAATCATAAAATTAAATAAATAACTTTCAAATCATAATTAGGATAAAGTGTATCCACTTCGGAAAATATGGTTTGATGGTGCTGCCATCTCTTGAGCATTATTTTCTCTTATCTGTTCAATGCTTGCGAATAATACTATAATATAGTATCTGTTGCACTAATATCACTTTGATTAATATTGTCATCATTTCCACCTATATAATCACAGAATTAATAATTATAGGAGACTGCCACAAATTGGTGGAGTGAATAAAGTGGGAGAAAACGGAAGAACCCCGAGAAAAACCACACACACGGTGTTTGTCCACCACAAATCCCACATGACATGAGCCGGGATCGAACCGACGACCTCAGGCGCCAGAGGTGAGCGCTGAGCCACAGCGCTCCATCAAAACAAGGCTTGCCTCTTTTTTCAAACACCCTATATGTAAAGCGCGACTGACTATAATTCAGGATTGTATCTACCGCGTTATAGCTGAACTTATCCTAGCAAGTGTAACGATGAATCTATTAAATTGGTTGCATTCCAAATGATTTGAAAGTGAATATTCAGACGTTTGATATGTACGTTAGATGTCGATTTTTCCCAAAGTGGGGGGTAAATGACCTGGCCCCGTTGTCCCATGCAGAATGTCATACGTTCAGTATCTGTAATGTTTGAGTAACAAGACTCTTGTTTTCCAGAGGTGGTTTTAGAAAATCGAGAAGCCTTCAAGAAGCGAATTGCCCCCATTAATAAGGAAATCATGGAATCTGAAGGAAACACGAAAGAAGAACTAGAGAAGCTTTATAAGAGACTCGTAATATCAGCTGTTTTGAGGTCAAGACTGGGGAATCCAACTGTAGTCCCAGTTATGCGAGAAGCAACAGGTACAGAATTTGTTTTCATAAATCGCTGGCTCTTCCTTTTATAGTAAAACTAAAGTAAGATGCTATGTTATTGATGTTTTCTACTACAGGAATTTATAGTTTGTTCTTAATTATAAGCCTCTTACGTGTTAAGATGAACAATTGTTTGTTCGAAAATCTTTCTCTCCTCCTCCTCCTTTTTCTTCTTCTTCTTCCACCACTACTACTACTACTACTACTATCATTATTATTATTACAAATTTGTTTTTTTACAAAAATGTTCAACTACTACTAATTTAGCAACTCTGATGACTAAAATTGGCCCATTGGTCCAGCAGAGAGGTCAGGTGGATGTTATTTACGTAGACTTTCAGAAAGCCTTTGATAAGATACCGTATTGACTACTCATAAAAAAATGTTGAGTAGTTTCAATCTTTCTGACCAGCTATTTATTTACTTGGTTTCGATCTTATATTTCTGAAAGGAAATTTAAGGTCAGATACAGTGGTACATTGTCTTCTTTTTACAATATTTCTTCTGGTGTTCCTCAGGGATCCAATTTGGGACCACTGTTGTTTCTTATCTTTATCAATGATCTTTTATAATGCTTCGATTCTGAAACATTACTATTTGTGGGTGATATTAAACTTCCCAAAGTTATTGACAATGATAGTGATCATGTTATCTTACAAAATGACTTACAGAAAGCTCTTTCATGGTCCATACAGAATTTTATGCCTTTGAACCTTGACAAAACTTTCGGCATGAGTATATCTAGGAAAACAAATATTTCTATCTTTTCCTACACCATAAATGATCAATCAATAAATATGAAATCAGAAGTAAAAGACCTTGGTAAAACTTTAGTAAACTTTATCTTTATATGGGCCAGTCTGGTAACTTTGAACTTCGGCCCGTCGCGATTTGCCCCTTAGCTATTAAAATCCACACCTTTTTCCCGTGCTGGGACCTTCGAGCCGTTGACCTAACACCGCAGACCGTACGACCACCCGGCCGGCTAAAAGACCTTGGTGTTTATATTGATACCAAGCTCAGTTTTTCCAAACATAGAGATGTAATAGGTTCAAAAGCACGTAGAAATCTGAGTTTAGTTAAATAGATTGCTCGATATTTTAAGAATATAAATATATGTGTAAAATACTGTATTGTGCTTTAGTAAGGTGTCATAAGATAAAAGATAAAATGAATTTTATGGGCGGTAACACCACTATGGCATACGCCCGTCCCGATACGGGGGAAGCCCCTTATCTTTGTCACGTCTAAAAATAGCTGTTAACTAAAATGATAAAAGCATATAAAAGCTGAAAAGGTAAGCACTTCAAAAAAATAAAATCGTAGTAAAAACTAAAGATGTATATTGTCTTTAGCATAAAGGGTAAAAACGTGAAGGCTGTAAATAGGCCTTCACAAAAATAAAATAATACTACATAAAACTTAACAGCTATGGGACATAATCATCTCAGAGAGACGGAGATAAACCTATCTCACGGACATAACTAAAAACTTTCCGCAACATACCTGGTGCATCCCCTAACAATGACGCCATGTCATTGGGGATGTTATATCGTTGTCTGAGACGATTATATCCGGGACAATCTAAAAGCACGTGACGAATACTTAAAACAACATTGCAATTATTACAACGTGGTGGATCCAATCGTCGTAACAGATATCCGTGTGTTAGGCGACTGTGTCCTATACGTAGTCGACATAAAAGAACTTCTTCCCGTCTTTTATCTCGGCAAGATGATTTCCATGGAGCAACAGTTACCTTAAGTTCTTTCAATTTATTAACAGCTACGTCATCCCATCGTCGCTGCCATTCATTGCGTGTAACTTGGTTATAATATATCATCATGTCCTGAAATGGGACATGTGGGATATCAATGTTAGCTCCTAAAGAGGCCTCACGAGCAGCTTCGTCTGCCAATTCATTGCCATGGATACCAACATGACTTGGTATCCACGAAAAGACAACCTCACCACCGGCAGAGCAGATGGCGTGTGTCTTACATAGAACATCTTGCACGAGCGGATGTTTCGAATACATATTGTCGAGGCTTTGAACAACACTCTTCGAATCTGTACAAACAAGGATGCGGTTGAAACCATGAACAAGACTAAAATCCAAAGCCTTTAAAAGAGCATAGAGCTCAGCAGTAAAAATAACTGGCATTAAGGTTAAGACAAAATTGACGGGCTTCCCCTTCTACAACAAACGCGCATCCAACAGATTCATCTGTTTTGGATCCATCGCTAAAAACTGAGATAAAACGTGGGTACTGATTCTGCAACGCAAGAAAACGTTGCTGGAATTCAATCATGGAGGTCTCCGATTTCTTAAGGGTTGACAAAGAAAGATCAATCCGTGGGCGGTCAAGTGTCCACGGCGGACGGAGACTAAAACGGACAGGACAGACAGTTGGACGGTCTGCATTCAGATTCTCCAACAACTCTGACGCTCGAATGCCAAGTGGTCGGGTAGCGTGACACGGCGTTCATATAGGGCTCGTTGGACTGGGTATACGATTAAGTTTTGTGCTGGGTGGCTTGCCAAAGATGATATCTTAGCAAGATAGCTCAACACATAGTACATCCTATGAATCTCGAGCGGTGGTTCAGCGGCATCAACACAAAGACTGGTGACAGGACTTGTGCGATACGCGCCAGTGGAGAGTCGAATTCCAGCATGGTGGACACTATCCAGCGTATGTAACGCTGAAAATCGTGCAGACGAATAAGCGTGACAACCATAGGTAAGCTTAGATAAAATGAGTGCGCGATAAAGGCGCAACAAGGTTGTACGATCAGTACCCCAAGTGGGATGACTTAAAACACGTAATAAATTCAGAGCTCAAAACACGTAATAAATTCAGAGCTCTCGTACAGGAAATTTTAATTTGGCGAAGGTGACTACGCCAATTTAACTTGGTATCAAATAATAAACCGAGGTATCGTACCTCCTCGACGAACTGGAGTTGTCTGTCTCCAAGATAGAGATCTGGGTCAACGAAAACCAGTCTGATGTGTGACCAGTCAACAAGACGGTTAAGCGTCAACTGGATCTGCCGGGCTGCGATGTTGATATTCGCAGACTTACAGACAATCGTCAAGTCGTCAACATATAAAAGACCTTGCACAGGGGGGCGAATACAAGCCATAACACTATTCACTGCAATAGCGAACAGTGTTACGCTCAGCACACTCCCTTGAGGTACGCCATTCTCCTGTAAATAACGCTCTGAGAAACGATCACCAACACGGACACGAAAATAGCGATCGCTAAGAAAATTTGATATAAAATGGGCCATGTGGCCCCTTATGCCCCAATCATGAAGTTTGCGTAGTATCCCAAATCTCCAGGTGGTATCATAGGCCTTCTCTAAATCGAAGAACACAGTAAGAACGTGTTTATTCCGGAGAAATGCATTCTGAATAATAGACTCTAACCTGACAAGATGGTCGACAGTTGAGCGATATTGGCGAAACCCACACTGATCATTTGAAAGCAAGTTGTTATGCTCCAAGTACCACATTAGGCGTCGGTTTATCATTCTCTCAAATAGCTTGCATACGCAGCTAGTGAGAGCAATGGGCCGGTAACTGGTGGGGTTTAGTTTATCTTTGTCAGGTTTCTGAATGGGAATGACAATAGCTTCTCGCCAACTAGGAGGGAAGCTATCAGTCCTCCAGATCTGATTGTAGAGATTTAGCAAGAAGACCTTTCCTTGGGAGGGAAGGTGTCGCAGCATTTCATAATGAATATCATCCAGTCCAGGGGATGTGTTTCTAACATCCCGCAAGGCAGTTTCAAGTTCCCACCCCGTGAAAGAGACATTATAGCATTCAAAATTATTCGAGAGGAAGCGTAGAGGTATTATCTCTGCCTGTCGTTTAATGTTGACAAAATGAGCACTATAGTGCTGGGAGCTGGATATTGCTGCGAAGGCTGCTCCAAGAAGATTAGCTATCTCTTCTGGGTCAGTCTGCAAGACATTGTTGTGCTTCAGAGCAGTCAGTTGCTCGGAGTGACAGTTGCCTTGCAAACGTCTGACCCGTTCCCACACGTCTCGGATTGGCGTTTGTGAATTGATGGAAGATACGTATTCACGAAAAGATGTACGCCGAGTTTGTTTCATGAGACGTCGAATATAAGCTTGTGACTGTCGAACTGCATTCAAATTTGCCGCTGTAGGATATCGGTTGAACACCCGTAAAGCGCGACTGCGCCGTCGCCGTGCTACCTCGAGCTCATCGTTCCACCAGGGAACAGAACGCCGACGTGGCGTTTGGCCAGACTGTGGGATGCAACATCTGGCAGCTCGCAAAATTTCACGGTTCAAGTACTCAACCGAATCATTCAGGAGCAAATCTCCTTGATCAACTAGTTGGACACGAGTTGCATATTTAGTCCAGTCAGCACGCTTCAGATGCCAATGCGGTAATTTGCGTGGTGCTTGATAAAGGTTTAAAAACTAAAATAACTGGGAAGTGGTCACTACCACATAGATCGTCATGTACACGCCATGCCAGCATGGGTGCAACAACTGCACTGCAGACAGACAGATCTATCGCTGAGTATGTGCCACTTGCCAAACTAAAATGCGTGTTAGCACCAGTATTTAATAATACTAAGTTGGAAGCGTCAATAAACGATTCAACTATTCTACCGCGGACATCTGTACGAACACTACCCCAAATAACATTATAGGAATTAAAATCGCCAACTAAAATTACAGGTTGGGGTAACTGCTGCAAGAGATTCTGAAGGTCAAGGAGCGTAAAGTCTTGTTCCCTTGTGATATATAAATTCAGGATTGTGACATGCTGCTCAAGGTGGACGCGAGCAGCAACCGCCTGTAGGTTCGTAGCAATGTGGACAGGTGTTGAATACAGCGTGTCAACAACATCAATTGCAACACCGCCACATGCGTGACCATCCGTGGGGAAATCTGTGGGATAGAGTGTATAGTCCTTCAATATCACAGATTCAGTTGTTTTAAACTTGGTTTCCTGAAAGCAAACTACAACAGGGGAAAGATCTGATAACAAGACTTGCAGTTCTTCATAGTGGGAATGAAATCCGTTAAGATTCCATTGGAGCATAGCCATTGGGATGAAGATCAATAAAAGTGTTACCTTTTAAGGCAAGGTTTATTAAATTTTCCTCCCTTTCCGACTACAGTATACTCCGAGTCCATCAGATCGTCCTCAATCATATCTGATTTGAGGGATGAACTCGGCGCAGTAAGGGCAGGTGGAGAATTTTGATGTGCCAGCTGAGTAGCCAGAACAGTAGTTAGACGTTTGATGCTCGTCGCTAGTGGTGACATTCGACCAGATCGTAAAATTTTACTGGCACGAACAGTAGAAACAGCCCGTGGAGTCCTAGAAGACTGCACAGGAGACATGTGTCTCTGAGGATGCATCGGCGTAACCTGATAAGTCTGTGAGGCTTGGCGATTTCTTGGTGATTTATCAGGTTGAGGTCTCTCAGTCTGAGTTGATACATCAACCGTCCGGGTGGCAACCGAGACAGCCTTAACTTGTAGTCCAGCAGCTACAGTGGAAAACGCACCAGATGGAAGGGTGCGTTGAGACTCTCGTACTCGACGCCTTGCATCACCTGCACTTTCCCAATAACCACCAGCTCTCGAATTCGCTTCTCCTCCTTAAACACCGTACAGTCACGCGACCAGGCCGTGTGATCACCCCTGCAATCAACACACCGAGGCTTCAGCGACGTGCAAGGATCCGCACCATGGCCACCGGCACCGCACACACAGCAGAGGTCGCCTCACACGACGCACTGGTGCGTCCACAGTGCTGGCATTCAAAACAGCGGAGCGGACTCGGCATATAAGGACGGACAGGAAAGCAATAGAAAGCCGCCCCCACGTCCCTGGGAAGCTGCGGCATGGCAAACGTCAAAATTAGCGAGCTCGTGGGTTGGAGCTCGCCACTCTTTCGAGTTTCAATTCGTCTAACACTAACGACACCCTGGCCGGCAAGCTCATTCTTAATCTCCTCTTCAGGGACATCTTGCAAATCCCAACAAGAAATTACGCCCCGAGTAAAGTTCAGTTGACGGTGTGGTTCAACATGAACTTGAAACTGACCTAGTGACTTCAATTTCAGGAGATTGGTTGTCTGTTATCGCTAGACGTCTCCACTAAGAGTGTGCCGTTGTGAAGCTTTTTAACATTTTTCAGTTCACCGGCAACATGAGCAAGTTGCCCCTGTATGATGAAAGGGGATAATCCCCACAAACCACCTGGATGTTCTGTCTCATTCTTAACCTCAACTACAAGACATCGCGTGATATTCGGCACGACACTAGTAAGGTGTCATTTGGAATATGCAAGTATTATATGGATCAACACTAACAAGAAAATTCTAATTAACAGATCATATTAGGCGACAAATTCGGTTGAAATAATCATTACTTTTTTTTTTGGATGAATATGATGTATGATAAAACTTGTGTATGTATGTTGTAATTTAGTACAAATGTATTGTAATATTTCTGCTCACTAACTAATATAAACAATTATGTTAATAATAAAAAAATATTTTAACGTGTCATATTATGTAATATTCCTTATTGTTGTAGATGTTTAGTCAACTTATTTGTAATTATTAATATCAACATCAATTACTGTAATTATTGTTATCATGATAATGTATTGGGTGACATCATTTGGACATGATGTGTATTGTCTTTATGCCTAATAAAATACAAATTATTATTATTATTTACTCAATTTATAAACTAGTTAATCTGTTCTTGTTTGTAAATTATTGTTTTTATTTTTCAAATAGGACAGCGTCGTTATAATTAAACAATTAAAAGTTATTTCTTCCTGTTCATTGACTAAAAATAAGCAAGTTCCTGTTTCCTGTGCCAGGGAGCAGCATATATATAAAAATATAAAAAGTTCCCAACCGTTAATTTTGTAAACTCGGTGAATAATTGAATAATAATAATAAAAAAACTTACAGATAAACAAGTAAATGTGTGATCTTTTATATATACGTTTATGGCCTTTAGGTAACTTTGACTCCGGTCAGATTTTATTTTACATGTTTTATGTGTGTGTGTGTGTGTGTATTTTTAAATATATTTGGAAAGTTTAAGAAAACTTTTGAAAGCCTAACCTGATACTGTATCGCCCAAGTAATCAATTTTTGGCTATTTATTTTTATTCCTAAAATAATCGTTCCATTATTTCATTTGTTCGTATTCAAGTTCATCAGATGGTTAAAAGGGATTCGACCCTATGTCTCTTGAACACAAGCCTAGTTTCAATTTGTTGTTGTAGAAAATCAACGGTACAATACTGATAATTGTTTTTATTATTATTTATTTATTTTTTTAGCTGCTATGCTGAGTGTGTTTCCTCGCAGTGAACTCGGCCAGTATATAGCCCTGTCTCACAAGGACAAGGAACGGCAGCTTCAAGAATTGACGGAGATAGTAGCTGGAATAAGACTATTTAATAGGGACCAGAAAAAGGGTGGAGAAGGCATTGATGACGGTAAGGTTCATTACGTGCTTACTGTTAAGTTCAAGATCTGATAGATGTTCTCGATAGTAATCTCTTATATTTATGATAACTGCCCACGACGTAAGGCTAGAGTAAAGTAGTGATCTCTAACGATAGATGGCAGCACCGTGTGTCTCTAATGTGTTTCTTTCGTTGTACGAAATTACAATGCTGCTCCTACAACTTCAAGGCTAGAGAGTTCAAACTTTCAGAGAAGTAAGTTTATATCCTTGTTCATTGATGCGTTTATAGCAATTTCGGACCGGGTCTATTGGAGTCAAGGGTATAAACCAACTCTTATAAATGACTCCACAAAAACTAAGGATGAGGAAGGTAGAGACCCCGCCCGATTACACGGTACCATCTTGACCCGAGAACGACTGTGTCAAGTAGTCTCTGAATGACATCATTTCTCGGAATCAAATTCCTGAATCCACCTTGTGTTATGAATGAATAAAATTCAAACCTAACGCAAGGAAGGATTACACAAAAATGAAATTTTGATTAATCAAGTGATTCAGCCCAGGCTTTCCGAAGTGTTACTACCATCTAAATAAGAACTCACTGATTACTTAACGTAATTTTAAGCAGGTTTATATCAAATTCTTTAAGTTCATTGGAATAAATAACATTTATTGAAAAAATGTTTACATTAGAACAAGTGACAGAAATGGTATGTACAAAAATAATCAAAAATAGAAAATAATTAAATTGATTAATACTCACAAAAATACAGAACTAGAATCTCTCCGTTCACTAGTTCCAGGGAATGGATTTTTCCTCTTCAAAATGACTACGAAACTTCAGTCATAATGGCCCTTTTAGTAGAAGCTCAGAACAGCAACTAATAGACAGCAAATGGTGACTTAAACCACTCCAGAACCGGTCCAGAAAAAATATGGTTTACCAGAAGCCAAATCATCCAAAATTCAATCAGCAGCTGTCGAAAACCATTCGACTACATCAATTAATTTGCATTTGAGGGAATCCTCCATTTCCAGTTAACAGTAACGGAAAGATTTCAATGAACAACAAACCACGTAACACTAACACGATTCAGGATGAAACTGAGGGTTCGCCTCTCCACACAAACACCTTCAGGTCTACCCATAAAGCCACAGGCAATTGATGACTAGATACTAACAATTGACGATCTGAATACGCTGTAAGAACGCAAAGATTTTTTTTCCAATAAAAAGGAAAGGAATGAAAAAATATTTATACAAAATAAAAGGAAGAGAGACTGTGTAATAAATGACGATTAGTTACACCACTTAAATTGATGAGCTTGTAAGACTTGCACACTAGGTCGACTTACCCAGATTCACTCTATATTTATTGTTATATATGTCGTTGTGACCTATATTTCTTACTTTGTTGTGGTTATACTTATATATGACCTTTTCAAGAGTTCAATCCGTGCTGATTTTTTCAATTTTATTTTTAGTGCATTGTTGAAATCACTTCATTGTTGTTTTCCATTATTTCCAGGATTGTAACAACGTATAACTTCAAGAATAGTTTCATAGAAAACTAGTAAGTTACATTCTCTTAATAAGTATGAAATCAAGGATATAACAATACCAAAAATAATAAATATACACTCATGCCCAAAAGTTTATGGACTCAAAGCTGACAGATCTGCGCAACAATTTTTTTTTGTGTGAAATATTCAGCGCATCTCAGAAGAATGAAGGTTTTATTATAACAAAAATTACAATACTATTAATAGTACAAGAGGTGGATTGTTGTAGATCTTCATAGTCAACAATAATCACACTCCTCAGCGACCAGTTATAACAATAACAAGTGAAATGAAATCGTTAGGAACCTTCTCTAAAAGTTTGAACTCTCTAGGCTTGAATTTGTAGCCGTAACATTGCAATTTCGCGCAACGGAGAGTTACATTAGAAACATATGGAAGTAGTGCTACCATCTAGCTATAGAGATGGGTGTCTTACACTAAGCTTAACGATGCAAATTTAACTAGCAAAGCTTTCAGAACGGTGAAAGTAATGAGGTGACCAAGTTTGAACAGTTGTTATTGGTGATACAGCGCCTTCATGGAAAGGTGGTTTGGCTTAGAACTTATTTCGAATAGACTTAAGCTTCTCCATGTTTAGAACTGAAAGATGAAAATCAAACCCAATGATGACCAATCTCTAATTTCTATAGGAAGAAACCATCTACTCATGAAGTATGGTCACTGTGGAAAATTTGGCATCTGTAACTATTCTCACTTCGGAGATAAAGGTGACATATGAGACGATCGTAAAGAACTCGCTTGCTCAGCTCATTAATTCATTTTTTTTATTTATTTCTCTATAAATTTTTTACAGGCCCATCAAGGCACCAACCAACTCGAATAGTCGACTCACAGACTCGTTGCCCAAATGTGACGTTTAAAAGGAATAAATCATTGTATGAATTTATGCCAGCTTTCTATTGTCTACTTACGTAGTAGAGAAAACAGTTTCCCGCCAAGATATTCTCTGGAGTATATCAGTAGACTATCGCCCATGCTCGTCGCACAAGTTAGTGGTGCACATGTACTTCATTTATGAGTAGACTTCAACTTCCTTTCCTCGGCCACTTCATTTATGAGTAGACTTCAACTTCCTTTCCTCGACCACTTACTTCATTTATGAGTAGACTTCAACTTCCTTTCCTCGACCACTTCGTTTATGA
>JAGDQP010005238.1:45770-60111 GCA_022664845.1 Lepisma saccharinum
TTTATGAGTAGACTTCAACTTCCTTTCCTCGACCACTTCGTTTATGAGTAGACTTCAACTTCCTTTCCTCGACCACTTCGTTTATGAGTAGACTTCAACTTCCTTTCCTCGACCACATGAACCCTTACAAATTTGTTACCGGATCATTTTGTTTTAAAGAAGAAGAAAATAGCTAGAACCACATCTTTAATAAAGTTGGCAACAACTATAAATGAACCTAGTCCTGTGGTTCAGTACTTGACCGCGGATCTATGAACGGCACTGGGGAGACGCGCAGATTTAGAGCTGATGTAGGCCATCCAAGCAGGGATTTTTTTTTAGAGTTTTGATAATTTGTTCATTAAGTGAATGGCGATATCTAAGATACCTAAGAAATGGAAGAAATTTGCCTCTACTGTTCTAATTGTGTTTCCCGTAAGAAGAGTGCTTGCGGAGGGACATCCTCACTCAGACTTGTAATGGATTTGAGCATAGCAGACTGTACAGCGCACAACTATAATTTTTCACCATTATTTACATGTTCACAGAAGAAAATAAAAGTTAGGAGAAGGTAACGAAACAGAACCATTGTCTTCACTTCTTTCCCAGCCGATTCTGCTTCCGACAACATGAACATTTTGTAGAAAATATGCGTATCATGGTTTTGTTTTTGTTTTTTGTGTTTTCGCTGGTTGGCGCTTGGAGGCGTTACTGTTGCACGTAGCCTCCAAATTATTATTTTTAGCTTGACAGATTTTTGGGAAGTAAAATTGGCTTGTTTTTATTTTTGTTTCCTGTCAGAGATTCTAATTGGTTACAACAGATAGGGGTCCTCCCCAAGGAAAAGTTCCAAATGAAGGAACCAAGGCCAGAAGAACATTCTGGATGCCTGGCCAAAAGTCCGTCCCGCAACACCTGATGTCTTAGACAGAAGGAACATAGGAGCTTCTTGGAATGCCGGAATTCCGGCAATCCAAGAATCTCCAGGGACATGTCATCCCCAAGGCAAGGAGAACAAATATGTTCGTGCTGCACGCCCTTAAAAGTGCACAACTGGTCTTGTTCAAATGATACAAAGTGGCAGGAGTGGTAAGGTGAGCCCCCAAAATGAAAAAAAAAAAAAAGTAAGAGATTCTGGAGTCGCTGGAGTGGCTTCTCTTCGTCCATTACCCGTCATTGGTTGGACAAGGTTTGGTTTGCGACCTGTGAAAGCTTGATGTCGCTACAAGTAAACATGATACGTCACTTTTACTATGAAGCTACACATCTTTCCGTAAAGGTTCCAGTCATTGTTGTTGTACAGTTCTCTGCATAGGTGGCGCCCAGTCTTCCATTGCTGTAACTGATCACGCATAAAAGGAAAGTACAGTTTCTTCTTCCTCAAAAATTCTCATATTTGCTGTATGGTTCATTACGATTGAGGCATTCCGGTTTATGGTTCGTAACAATTTAGCTGTTGTTTACTGATTATACAGCAAAATATTTGTGACTTAAACTATAAATATATCGTGCCACTGGCTAAACATTTGCTTCATTTTCTTTCAGTTCCATTCATGGTGTCTTCTGCCATCGAAGCAACTAAACAATCATTGGGAAATATGTTGGAAAAGTCACTCAAAAAAACGTTCAAGCTTACTGCTATTCTGGAGAAGTATTGTCTTCATGATAACGAATCGTCGCTTTCATTGCAGAAAGAATTAGAGTTTATTAAGGACTATCTCATACTAAGCAGGCAATATGAGTCCTGTATAAGGTGAATTCTAGTAATAGGTGTACAAAGCACTTCTAGTAATAATGCACTTCTACTGATAATGGGACAAGCAGACAGAGCCGGAAGAAGTTCGGGAATTCTCGTGCGCATGCGCACTATGGCAATGTTTAAATATATACCCGAATATCTTGAATTCGTTTAAGTAAACGAAGTAAGCTTTTCCAATCACCTTGTAAAGGGTACAGGGAACATCATGCTCCAGAATTAGGGTTTATCGGTTAGAATGAAATAGGCAACCATTTTAAATAAAAAAAACAAAAAAACGATAGCTTTTAGGAATCTTCGAGGAATTATGGGTAAATATTGAACATACTTAGAGAAAAGTAATTTCCATGGAGTTGACGTTTTTATTTATTTTTTCGTTGCCATGTTCGTTACAGTGAGAATGGAATTCTACAGTGAAGCATGAATGAAGTGTTCAGTGTTTGGCTTCTCCTCATGACTATAGGAAACAGAAATTCAAATAAAATACTATGATTATGAGTTCCATGGAGTTGATGATGAATAACTGAGACATACCTGATCCACAATAAGCTGATTGTAGAAGCGTCTCCCTTGTAGTTTTACTGAAACAAGACAAAGATGACTGCGTCTTGCCTAGTGTATGCAAAACTTACGTGCAGTGTTGCCAGCTTCACATTTTTATTACAACTTTTTTATCAATCCATAGAGCTGATAATAAACGGGTTTCATGTGTTTCAGTAAATGTAATTCTCATACTAATAGGTTTATTTTCGATTTAATTACGATTTATGTTTCGAACTAAATTGTTATGAAGGATAATTGCTGAAAATTAACTGGAAAACTAAAAGCAAATATTGAAAACATGTCTTAAACATGAAAATGAAAGTGAGTTTCATTGCATGGAGTCGACGTTAAGCATATTTGAAACTAAATATTATAAGTATTATTAAAATATGAATGTGGACAGAAATTAGCCCAGTTATAAGAAGTGTTTTAAGACACAAATAGAAACAAGGAAAGTTATTTCGAACACATCTTTTGTAAGAAACTATGCAGTTTCACAAAATGCCCCATTTCTGGAGAATAACCCATGCACAACTTGTCATTGCGATTGTAGAGGGCAATGCAGTGTATCTAAGTCAACATACTAGTATTTTTAAGTACTACTATAATAGATTAACTTATTTTGAATAAACGCTAACAGTCAAATATACTCTATTCTTTATGCTAAACAGTGTTGTATTCTTTAGGAAATATAAGTGGAAACAGATTGCTTAGAAATAATTTTATGTTGGCAACACTGTATTACTTTTGACATCGCAGTGACATGCTATGGATGTAGCGTGTACTTGTCTGTATCATGACACACTATTAGCATAGAGTAAATAATAACATGCACTTATACCACCTACTTAGTTTCGTCTGCGCTAAAATTAACGTGTTTTTGTTTAAGAGCACGTGATTTTGAACACTGCCGTTAGGTGGCTGTAGGGGATCTACTACTGGAAATAACCAATGACTGAAAGTAGTCGCCAAAGCCACCTGACGGCAGGGTTCAAAATCATGTTAGTGCAGACACATCTATTTGGTACTTGGATGCATTCTATTTACATCATAACTGCCTTCACAATAATGCTGCACGTTCCTGAGGGATTCAATCTCAGCGGCCGGCCATCGTGACTGAGGAAAAACTTCAATCACACCAGGCAAATGCCAGATGGTACCTTCAACGTAGGCCCTGGACGACACCTTCTTGCGTCCTTTACCCTCCCCTATCGCAGCCTGAGCCTTAGATGTCGAAAGGCCATAAATGAAATTAAAAATTCCTGAGGGATCCTGTAACAGACCGGTCCACCTCATGCTGTAGTGCTCGATGAAATTGAGATCAGGGAAAGGGGAGAACTCATTGTTACACTTCTGTAACCTGCTACCACCCTCTGAAGATATTGGCGCTGTGACTCTATGCATTATCCTGTTGGAAATAGTCTCCCTCTGGAAACGCCAGTGCAAGAGGAGGCTAAATGATTCGTTATCACCACTTGTTGAAATTTTTTGAAAGCTTAAAAACACCCTGAAATATTGCAAACTTGTTACTCCACGTGGAGCAGATGAATAAGTAACACCTCGAGAATGATGAGCCGCCATTGGTGAACAACTTCTATCCCATTCACTTATTGGTACGTGGAGATCAAAGAACACCGAGGCCTGAACCGTTCCCAAAGAAACCCTGTCACCTCAACCCACAAACATACACTTATGCTAGAAAGTGGTGAGAAACCTTCCGTTTGTGCTTCTTGGAACGGCTATTTTCTGCCTTCCTCGGGTAAACTATTTCCATTTCCAGCATTGAATGGTTCTACAGTTTTACCTCTCTCTCTCTCACACACACACACATATAAATATCTCAATTCTACAGTCAGTTAAATAGTACAGGATCACTGATAAAAATCAGTAAAGTAAAGTTTTTATCTATTTCCTTTAAATTTTCAGGAAGTTACTTGCAACCGTTGACGACTGTTCTGAACAGTATAAGGCTACACACGATCGTTTTAAGAAGAGAATGCAGCATATTTACGAGACAGTACAATTTAGAACAGCTATTCCAACGATACAAGTTTACGTAAGTAATTAATTTTCACTGTTTATTGCATGGTGACGTATCAATGGCAAGCATATGATATAATTAATAGCGTTACCAGATTTTCCTCTGGATTTTTTTTTTAATACCAGTAACGTTTTGAAAATGAAAAATAGCCATTTTAATTTATTTATTATCTTATTTGCCACCTAATAACTATAAAATCGTGTGTCCCGTTATCTTCTATGTCTTCGCTGACATGAACACTCTTTAGAAATTAGATATATTTTGAACTTTAGATTTGGGGTATGCCAAAGCAGTGTAAAAAGTTATAAAATCCGCAAGAAATAGATCCTGTAAGTAGAAGGGAACATGTTCTACAGTGAATTTTGTGAAAATGGTCATATGCAACCCGCAAAATTTTGTGTACTGATTTTTCCTTCCCCTCAGTAATAGCACTAGACATAGTAATCGATTGAAAACTATCAGTATTAGAAAATAAGTTCTGCTGTAATGTAATAATATACTAATAAAAATGAGTTAGGTTTATAATGTACTATTATTCAATAAAATAACGCTGGTTCATTCTGGTCTGGTATTTTGATTGTGTATGTATGTGCATATGCGTGCAGCATGTATATTGTTTCTGGTTTCTTTTGAAAATTTTAATACAGCGTGCAAAATTATGTTGGAATTGGACTCGACGTTTCCAAACGAGACATAACAATGACATATAGCATTAAAAATAGTCATTGTCGCTAGGACCAACGTGACGGAAGACGGGTGTTACATCGTGGTCCTGAGACGTGATTGTCCAATAAATGGTGACCTAAGCCAAAGTTGTCTAAAGGCCTTAACAATTAAAATTTTAAAAAATCAGATAAATAGAACTGATAATTGTCTGGTGGTGCGATATTTGATGAATATGATGGGTGCATCAAAAATTTCCCAGCCAAGGCGGATAGTTGTCTCATGAGTCATCTTAATCAATCGTGATTTTACGTTATCGTGCAATATATCATCACCCTTGCGATTGACGATGCAGGCTCCTTAGTTTTCAATTTTTCATAGACACGTTCCAGGTGTTTGAATATGACATGGCATTGATTGTTTGGCTGCAGTTCGTGATTCACGATAAGTCCACCAAACACATAATCTTTGCGTGCAGTTGTTTGGGGACAGATTCATGATGTCCTAACCAATGTTGTTGATGTTTGGGAGGACAGGACCCGCTTCTGGTCACAGGTTAGAAGCATATAAGAAACGGATCCTTCTGCTAAAAGAGCATTAGCTTACGCTCGCCCTCTGAGCCATCTTCAACTCATGCGAGACGTACGACCCAATTTATAAGTTCTCCTCGGGTGATGGAAGTGTAGTAGACGTATTGTTTCTGCACTGCCCGTCAATTGTAATGCCACTACCTCACACGTGTGGCTATTGCCCACCTTAATAACGGCTAGCAGATCCTTGTTATCGATAACTGCCGGTCTTCCTGCTCGTGGTGTGACCTCTAGGAACTCGTCCCCTTCGTGGAATTTCGTGTGCCACCTTTGGACTGTTCGTTCATTCCCATCAGTATCAAAGGTCTGATATGCTTTCCTTTGTTGCACTGGTAGCAACGAAACTTACCAGTTGAACTGTTCGATTCTCGACAACAGCTGAGTATCGCCTTATATATGTTCATTGTTTGATTGTTTTGCGGAACTCTCACAGTAAGACACCTGAAAAAATCAACAGAACCTTTTCTTTGGTTGCCTATATAGCTTGTTCGTTTTTCAAATGTCGTAAGGACAGAGTCCTGAGTAAGGCAGTTCTTTTCAGGCTAATCATTTAATTGGACAAGTTTTTTGTACACGTTTTAGTATCTGGAAACGCACGTACTGGTTTACTTGTTTTTTTAAGTATAAATTCAATGTTGTAACTTTTCTAATTCAAACTATTCAATTTCCAGCCTCAATTTATAGATTTGTCTGGTGCTTGGTTTCAAATGCAGGACGAAACAATACTGCTGAGTACCATCAATCACCTAGCGTGGAATCTGCAAACTCAAATGCAGGTAAGGTTTCTTCCCACTTCCTTTTTGTAAAATAGATATCGATATTCAATTGTTGGAGTATACCAGGCTACAGTAATTGTGATAATGGTGAGTGTTTTCCCCAAGACAGCCTTGTGAGCCTAATTGTTCACAGACAAGGTGAACTAATGGTGATTTGCCATTGCTTTCATAGATAGGAATCTCTCCAGTGTTAAATGGATTCTTAAACAACGTGCATCGAACTCAGGACTCTTTAGTTACAAGACAACAAGCAAAACCAATCTAGTGGTGAGAGAGAAATGTTACAGAGGATATAAAAAATCTGATACGTTATGACGTAACTAACGTTTGACAAGATGTATGAAAAGATGAGACGGTTAACACAGGCTGAAAAATTCAAATTGGTCGCCCTATCAATGATTAGGTAATGGGTCACATATGTTCAGATAACAACTGTGGATTTGTTTTTCGACCGCGGTGATCGTGTGGTCTAACGTCTTAGGCCATTATGTCCAAGGGTTTGAATTCGAGTCTGCTGAGGCATGAGTGGTTGTGTATTTTAGAAACGTAACGGTTTACAAATCAACACGATAATGCCTCGCCCCACATATCACCTTCTATTACATGTAACAGTAGAAATTAATGTGATTCCACTTTTTGAGTGTCTTATACATGACGCTTATTAGTCGACATTTTCATTGCGCTTACTAAGTGATTGGAGCACTCAGAAAGAGCCCATTGTAGAGAAAAAAGCTTAGTGGTTGCGCAGTTAGTCATAACTCATAAGTAAAGCCCGGAATTCAAGCAGAACGTGAATTTTCTAATTTCTTTTTTACATTTATTTATGACCTTTAGGCATCTCAGGTTCAGGTCGGATTAGGGTGGGGAGAGGATGTTGGAAGCGGCCAGGTCGTATTTTCTAGGTACCATCCCGACATTAGCGTGGTGTGACTGAGGAAAAATCCTGGAGAAACCTAAGTAAGGATAGGCAGCCGCGGGGATTGTTCCGATTGCTAAGCCAACGCTCTAATAACAGCTGCGGCCGCTTGAGGCGTATTCTATTACGTTAGAGATGTTAGAAAAAAAGGAGTAGATTGGGATCTTAGATGTGCTTAGATACTCGCCTGTGTTCACCTAATTCAATATAAAATGTTTCTCTTCATATGTAAATGCCTATTTTCATGCGCTCTATCAAATTTGTACAATCTTTTCACAAATAATCCCTTTTCTTCCTTTAAAAAAACAATTATTTTGTTACTACGAAATCTCAACATTTTTCATAATGTGTCATGATATGAAAATATGTTTCTCAATAGGTGTATATCTAATAAAGTATGTTGGATATTTATAAAAGTGTTTAAAAAAAAAAAAGTATTTGTCAGTTTAGATACTTAATTCTTATTGCATTTTTCGTCCCTTGTAATTTTTAGTGTTTATTTTCAAGTTTTTTTCAGTGTCCGGTATGTAGTCATAAGATATTTTCCAAACTTTAATGAAAACATTGAACGTGATATGATCTGTGGGACAACTTTTGTCAGGCTTTCTCCTACATAGTACGTAATACAGTAGACTCTCGCTAATCCGGCTATTCCTTGCACATATGGGTGCCGGATTCGCGGAAGTGCCGGTTTATTCAGAGAGTTGGAAATTACTAGTTTAAACACATAGGAACTATACAGACTGTACTTTATTAAATCCAAAGACATAGTATGTACTGAACTTTACTTTAAGAAAGTCACAATTTCAAATCCGCATGTATAGCATTGTTTAACATTGTTGCACACGATAATTCATTGTTGTGCGCGTCATTTCTGCTTGAGCGACTAGAGGCCGGATGTGGGCCGGACTGCTGAGGACCGGATTAGCGAGAGTCTGTACGTAAAAATTACACGTACATTGTTAGAAATGTATCTTTTATGTTCTACACTTTATCGAAGTGTTTCGTTTTGTAGGTACCAACAGAAGTGGATGAGACTCTTGTGGAAGAATTACTGGAGGGTGTAGAGCTATTGTCTGATAGCGAAAGATTGAAAGCCACGACCGGTGTTGTTATTAGCCAAGTAAATATGGACGAAGGCGAAGTGATAGATCCAGCGAATATTAAGGATTTTCAGAACCTTCAACTTCAAGTAAGACAAAGACTTTATGTTACTCTAACCTTTTTATATTTATAGGTTTTACATCAGCTTCAGGTTTCAGCCCATCTCGTCACTTACAGCCTTAGCGTTAGTTCAAAGCAGGGAATAGCAAAACAATTCTAAAACCAGATAATGCAGAAGAAAAAAGTTATTTTGAAGAAATTTTTTTTTGTGTGTAAACAAGCACAAATAACGTCATTTTCTTAAATGAAACCCATTTTCTTTTAGCCTAAATTTGATGTAGAATATTTCATTCCACTCGCTGGAGCGTCGTGAGCTACCTTAAATAGTATTTATTATACGTGTTCAACCACTTAAGTGTGAGGGCTCAACGAAGATGGGAGGTTGAGGATAGGGCGAAATTGAAGCGTGAAGGTGTGTGAGGGTGAATGATGTTTGACTAAAATGAACACCTTTTTTATTTACAGTATTAATGTACGGAGTTGTCATACAATCTTTTCATACAATATTGACAATACAGGGTGATTCAAAAGTTAGGTTACATAGGGATTTATAAACATATTTTAATATATATATAATATGTCTTCAATGTGTACACCTTTAACATCAATGCATGTATGCGCGCGACGTTTCTAATTCTCTATCGCGTTTTGCAGAACGTCTGGCTTAATCATATCTACACACTGCCCACTTTCAGACGATGGGTGTTCTGAATGAGTTGACGGGCGTCTTTGAATGACCTGCAAAGATAGAAATCCATCGGCGACAGGTCTGGAGATCGCAGTGGTTACTCAACGGAACCACTGTGACTGATCCATGCGCCAGGAAACTGGATATCCAACAATTAACCCACAGAAAAATAAAATTTCCTATGTAACCTGACTTATGAATCACCCTGTATTTTCCAATTCTTCTTCCCCCTCCCCGCTGTTTAAGTGTCTTGGTGTTCTGGAGTCCTATCATTTATTTCTCCCATTCTATCTTTATTATTTATTTTTTTAAATTCCATTATGATCCCTGTTTAGTACAAGGTAACTAAAAAAAGTTTTTGCTGTTCTAGAGCAGTGATAAACAAAGAGCAATACAGTGGACGGTACATACCTTTAGGTTTCGAAGTAAGCTCCAGCAACATCCAACACCTTTTCCAACGTTCCTGCAGCTGCACAATACCCTGGTGATAAAAGTCGGCGGTCTTCGAGGCAAAGAAGTCCGTGAGTGCGTTACGCAGGTCCCCCTCATTGGCGAAGGATCTCCCACGGAGGTGGTTGTCGAGGGAATGAAACAGGTGGTAACCTGTTGGCGCAAGGTCCGGTGAATATGGTGCATGGCACAGTGCCTCCCAGCCAAGTTGCTGAAGGGTTTCCCGGGTCCTCTTTGCCATATGTGGCTTGGCATTGTCGTTGAGGAACAGCACACCCTTGCGATTCACCTATGCCGGATCCTTCTGCCGCAATGCACGGTGCCCTTTGCAACTGCTAAGAGTAGATCAGCAGTGATGGTCTGACCAAGTGGAAGGAGCTCGTAATGCACCACTTGGCAACAAGTCCACCATACAGAGAGCATAACCTTTCGTGGGTGTAGAGGTGGTCTTGAGGTGTGAGGAACAGGGTCACGTGGCGACAACCAATGTCTGGTACGCTTGGGAGTGTCATAGAGGACCCACTTTTCGTCACCAGTGAGCAAGCGATCAAGTATGGGTGTGTTCAGGTGCCGAGTGAGCAAGGACAAACAGGCCATCACTCGTTGTTCCTTGTTGGCTGCCGACAATGTGTGGAGTACCTACTTGTTTAACCTGTATGACTTCCGTATCCCATGCAGGTGCAGTTTGACTGTTTCAGCGGAAACATGGAACCTTTCTGCAAGTTCATTACACGTTAGATCACTGTCCTCCTCGATGGCTGCTTTCAGGGCCTCGTCATCCAACACATGTGGTCGTCTACTGCGAGGTTCATCAGCAAGGCTCACATATCCCGAACGGAATTTCTAGAACGAATGCCTGGCGGTGCGTTCGTTCACGATATTCTCACCAACTGCCTGGCATATGCGGTGACTTGATGAGGCGGCTGACAGGCCCACTTTAAAGTCATACAACAAACACACGCGAACAAGCTGCTTCGATACCTCCATTTCTCTTTTACACTGGACGAGCTATGACTGCTGTGTGTGAGCACCGTGCCTCTATTATTGAAGGTCGATGGTCAGACTAACTCCCGATCGCTTGGCAGGCACGTGCGTTATTTCGTTTGCTCTCTGTGAGCGCATGATTAATGCGACGTCAATAACGGCAAAAACTTCTTTGGTTACCTTGTACTTTTCCACCTTCCCTTATTATGTGCGTTGGCTTCCATTCCTTATCGTAGGTCCTTTCGTAACTTCTTATGTCCTTCGGTCAGCTCACACTTTCCTCTTCTTTTGTCAATATATTTGAAATGTTCCTTTACCCTAACTTTTATTAAGCTGCGAGCGAGCCAGCAAGCACGTACACACACACACACGCACGCACTTACTCACTCAAGAAAGCTTAGCTTAACTTAGTATTCTAGTAGAGTGGAACACTCCCCATGGTTTTAGTTACGGCAGAATGTTCAGCTTATCACTGTTTCCATAGTAATGAGACTATTATTAAAACTTAGTTGCGCTTTATGTGGGAACAGTGAGACCAATCTTCCTCGAACTTGGAATATACATAGCGTGCAACCATTAAGACTTAAATGACATTAGAATATTAAACTATATATCGTTTCCATAGTAACGAAACTGATTTATTATATACGAGGGTCGCTCCGAAAGTAATGCCTCCTATTTTTTTTTTCATGGAAACTAATGGAGATACATTAATAACAACAGCACAGCTAAACAGAGCAATATTTCAGCTACAAACTGTCATTTTTCCACATAGTTCCCACCATTCGTTATGCACTTTTGCCAACGATGAACCAGAGCCTGCATGCCGCGCTTGTAAAAATCGGAATCAGCTGAGGCTAACCACTTCCTTACAGCTTTGACAACAGCTTCCGAGTCTTGAAAATGTTCGCCACGTAGTCCATCTTTCAGAGGCCCAAAGAGATGGAAGTCTGAAGGCGCTAAATCCGGACTGTACGGGGGATGTGGTAAGACAGTCCAGCCAAATTCTGCAATGAGTTGCGTGGTCGCTAAACTGGTGTGGGGCCTGGCGTTATCATGTTGCAGGTAAAAGTTGGTCTTCTTCTCTGGCCTTACCCTCGAAATTCGGGATTCCAGCTTAGTCAGTGTCGTCTTGTAGCGTGTTGAATTGACAGTTTCTCCAGGCTTCAGGACACCCAAAAGAATCACATCCTGGCTATCCCAGAAGATTGTGCACATCACTTTCCCTGCAGACGACTGTGTCTTGAATTTCTTCTTTAAGGGAGAATTCGCATGTCGCCATTCCATGGACTGTCTTTTAGATTCTGGCTCGTAGTGATGACACCACGTCTCATCTCCGGTGACGATGCTATCCAGAAAATGGTCACGTTCAGCTTCGTATTGGTTCAGCAGGTCCCGACAAATTTCCATTCGCTGAGTTTTGTGATCTTCTGTAAGCATCTGAGGCACCCATCTCGCACAGACTTTGTGATAAACAAGATGTTCCAGCATTTTTTCCAAGGTATTACAGCCGACGTTCAGCTTTGTACACAATTCTCTGGTCGTTATCCAGTGATCAGCACGGATGAGTTGATCAAGACGCTCTTCATTGCGACGGATGACAGCTGTGCAGGGTCGACCGGGCCGTGGCTTGTCATGAACACCCTTTTCACCACCTTGAAAATGCCGTACCCATCGCCTCACATTGCTCACGTCTATTGTATCGTCTCCATAAACCTTTACCAAGCGTCGATGGATTTCAGTCGGCGCAATTCCTTCAGCAGTGAGGAATTCAATCACACATCGTTGTTTTATACACACGTCCATATCAGACTCCATTTTGGAACACTCCTATGCTGGCGCCAACTACCGCTGAACAACGGGACCAGCTGCAAATAAAAGAGGAAGGTTCAAGCATTAGCACTACACCAACGACATCTGGCACGGACATACAAAGTCAACACAAAAAATAGGAGGCATTAATTTCGGAACGACCCTCGTATATGGCGACTTCTTAGCACCAGTCCTCTCTGTCCACTTGTTCTCCTATCATGTGAACACGTTTCTGCGAAACGTTGCCGATTTTCTATTGCGTTTGTGGTGTAAGTACCTTTTTTATATGTAAAGTACATCACAAAAGATAAGTCCAAAATTACTTTCTTTGCTTCCATTTGTTTCTTAAAACACTTCTTATAACTGGGATAGTTTCCATTCACTTTCATTTTTTTAAAATAATTTATGTTATTTAGTGTCAAATATGCTTAATAACAACTCCATGGAATGAAACTCGCCTTCATTTTCATGTTTTCAGTGTCTGTTTTTAGTTTTCCAGTTAATTTTCAACAATTATTCTTCAGAAGAATTTAGTTCGAAACACGAATCGTTATTAAATCGAAAATAAACCAATTAGTATGAAAATTACATTTACTGAAACACATGACACCCCGCTTTCTCATCACCTTCATGGACTGACAAAAAAGTTGTAATAAAAGTGTGAAGCTGGCAACACTGCACAACATTTATGCATGCGTTAGACAGGACGCATCCAGCTTAGTCTCGTTTCAGTGGAACTGGAAGGAAGATGTTACTACAGTCGACGTATTGTGGAATAAAAAGTTAAAATCAGGTGTGTGTCACTTATTCATCATCAACTCCATGGAACTCATAATAATCATAGTATTTTATTTTAATTTTGCTTTCTGATAATCATTTGGAGATGCCAAACACTGAACACTTCATTCATGTCTCAATGTAGAATTCCATTCACACTGTAAAGAACATGACAACGTAAAAAAAAAGAAAAAAAAAAGTCAACTCCATGGACATCAGCTCAGTCCTATAGTCATATGAAATTTACAATATATTTTGTAAATGGAACAAATAAATTATAAAGTATTTATCCCTGAGTACCTTCAAAATGGACCCGAAATGCCTCCAAAATTCCTACAAACTAACATCTTTACAATTTAAAATAGTTAATTTTTTTTCTTTTTTTACTATCCAAAATGCCCTGTTTCTGGAGAATGGCACATATAGGAATAGGGGGGATAGGCAATATAATAGGTCAATAGGCGGTTAATACAGGAGAGAAATCGTACTTACGTTGTGTCTTAGGGAATTCACGTGCACAGATTCACACTTAAGACAAAAGATAATTCACTATATATTTCGGCATGTAAGCCATCATCAGTAGACGGAAGACAAATGGAGTCGCGGTTTCTCAGTTGGTAGAGCGCTCACATCTGGTGCGTGGAGTCGTCGATTCGCTCCCTGCTCATGCCGTATGAACTTTGTGGTGGACAAACCCCGCATGCTTGTTTTTCCCTCGGGGTGCTACCGTTTCCTCCTACTTTCTTCATTCCACCAGTTCATCCCATCATCATCCTAAAGTCACAGTTGCCTAAAATAAATTCAAATTCAAAAGGAAGACAAATAGTTCAGTGACAGGTCGACAATAGAAAGAGAGGATAGTAGAGAGAGAGAGAGAGAGCACTAAGGATAATAGATTAAAGAAGAAAATAAAATGTTTGCATTCTAGAATTGCTTATTGGGATCATATCGTAATGTTCCTTTTAGTTTTGAATTGGTAGAGTCAAAGATACTCGGGAGTGGTTTTAGCCCTCAACCATTTATTTATATAAAAGAACAAAGTTAATAAAATTACCGTCCCGAAGAGTACTGTTTACAAGTTATTTCAAGTATGGGCGGCTACAAAGATATCTTCTTCTATGGAGTGATCAGATAGAGATTGTGGTAAATAGGAAGACACCAGTTCCTTAGCAAACTGCGTGTCGGGTAGTTGTACCAGTTCC
>JAGDQP010005238.1:69559-79740 GCA_022664845.1 Lepisma saccharinum
GAGCAGAAAACTAATGCCTCGTTACAAATGTTCAGCCGGCTGAACACGCTGCCTCGCTTCTCCAGTAAACGTGACCCTCCTGAAACCATCATTAATGCATTTCATAGGGCCTCATAGCACCACAACATACAGGTGCTTCCCTTCTATTTCGGTCATAATTAACTTCTTAAAAGGCCACGATGGCTCAGTTGGTAGAGCAGAGCGCTCACCTCTGGTGTTAGGAGTCGTCGGATCGATCCCCTGCTCATGCCATGTGGGCTTTGTGGTGGACAAACACCGTGTGCGTGGGTTTTCTCGGGGTGCTTCCGTTTCCTCCCACTTTTTTCATTCCACCAATTCATCCCATCATCATCCATATGGCCTGAGCCATAGTTGCCTAAAGGCATTAAAATAAATTCAATTAACTTTTTGGAATCGAAGAGGTTAAAAAAAATAAAAAAATTGTAAATTAAAAGAAAAAGAGCGGGAATATGGAAATGACAATGAAAGTTTTACTTATTGGGACTTTGAATTCACCTGATGAAGTTATTGGATCAAGTGAAATATAATGCAGTTTCTTTGAACGATATGGGTCATTCTCCAGAAACAGGGCATTTTGGATAGTAAGAAGAAAAAAAAACTATTTTAAATTGTAATGGTGTTAGTTTGTAGGGTTCTTGGAGACATTGTGGGTACATTTAGAAGGTACTTAGAGATCAATACTATATTATTTATTTATTCCATTTACAAAATAGAGAGTAATTACCATGGAGTTGACGTTTTTACCTTTTTTTTGTGTTGTCATGTTCCTTATAGTGAGAATGGAATTTTACAATGAAGCATGAATGTAGTATTCAGTATGGCTTCTTCTCATGACTATAGGAAACATAAATTAAAATAAAATATTATGAAAATGAGTTCCATGGAGTTGATGATGAATGAGGGAAGACACACCTGATTTTAACTTCCTATTCCCCAATAAATCGGCTGTAGAAGTATGTTCCGTCTAGTTCCCCTGAAACGAGACAAAGATGGATGCATCCTGTCTAGAGCATGCAAAAATGTTGTGCAGTGTTGCCAGTTTCACACTTTTATTACAACTTCTTTGTCAGTCCATGAAGGTGATAAAGGAAACGGGCGTCATGTGTTTCAGTAATGTAATTCTCATACTAATAGGTTTGATTTCGTTTTAATTACGATTCATGTTTCAAACTAAATTATTGTGAAGGATAATTGTTGAAAATTAACTGGAAAACTAAAAACAGATACTGAAAATATGTCTCAAACATGAAAATGAAAGTGAGTTTCATTGCATGGAGTTGATGTTAAGCATATTTCATACTAAATAACATAAATATTATTAAAATATGAGAAGTGTTTTAAGAAACAAATAGAACCACGGAAAGTAATTTGAGGCTTCTCTTTTGTGAGGAAAAATGCAGGTTCACAAAATGTCCCATTTCTGGAGAATGACCCATGTCTCCAAGTAGGTTAAAAAAAAAAAGTCTAGAAGATGGTGATACGTGGTAGTGGTTTACAAAATGGATTCACGTATTGTGTTTGAAAAACGTATCGTTTCAAAACAGTATGTTTCTGATTATGGAATTCCGATATCTCGAAACTTCGGAATATATAGGACTTCTTCTATGTACGTTTCAAGTTTTGACATCACCGTAAAGAAAGAGAGCAAAGATTTATTTAGATTACCGGTAATATTAAAAAGAGTTTAAGATTTATCTCTATGCGCACACACACACACACACACACACACAAATTGCGGTTATTTCTTTATTCACGTTTTCCCAAATATGTTCATTGCATTACACATTTGTACCTTACACCGACACAGTCCCGCCGACCAGATAGCCACGCGTTATAAGGCGTTACGCCATCGACTGGAAGGTCGCGGGTTCTAATTCCGCCTGCAGCATGGATGTTTGTGGATTTTTAAACTAGGTGTATAGGCCAAATCGTGATGGACCGAAGTAAAAAAAATTACTAGACTGTCCCATACAAAATAAAGTTTACTAAACATTTATATGCTTTAGAAAGGCATCATAAAAATGTCCGCCCATCATTCCTTCATACATCAGCAACCCTTACTTCTTAGTAACATCACCGGCTTTAGTACTTGGCAAACTCTGTTACGTTCTAAAGGTAGACAAGGCCTTCCAGCTTCTGTCACTTTTCTATCCTATACTTTTTCCCTTATTCTTGGTGTCAGAACTTCCTTGAGAAAGCAGTACAACAAAACAGCGAGGTGTAAGAACGTCGTTAAAATTATTTAAAAACTAATTGTGTTTCAAGATGCCTTCAGCAGTACAGGCACGTAGTAGTTAAAAAATGTAGCTCCTTCGTGCATCATGTCAATATTTAATGCAATTGTAGAACTTACTTGTACATTGGTGTATGATGTGTGTAATATTTTAACAAACAAATCATCATGCAACTTATATGACTGCAAGAAAAACCAGAAATTCTGCCAGCGGGGGATGACACCCTCCAAATTCTCGAGCGATACCCTGTAAAACTCTACTTACACTCCTCAAACTGAAAATCATGGCAGAATCCCTGAGATGAACACAAGAAATAATAATAAAAAAAACGAAGAAGAGAAAGATGGATTAACAAGTTGAATTTATTAATATTAAAGAGTGAAAAAGTATGTGACTGGACCGGGGATCGAAGCGTCCCACTGCGCCACTCAGTCGATCCGCTTCGCAACCACACACCTTCCACTGTTGATGTCGATGTTCTCTCCTCCATTCCAACTTTGAAGTTGAATTTATTTCTGAAGCAGGGGATTTCTAGAAACTATAGGTGTCTACGTGCAGAAGGAAAGTTTAAAATTAATTTGGAAAAATGTGCTTTGGAGAGAATTTTATTTGTACTGGCACTTAATTTGAACAGGATCTTAAAATAGTTGGTTACTAACCAGTTTTCAAGAGAGATAGTTCCACCTCGTGAAAGCGCCTCAATCATTTCCTATTTTAGGTCCCGTGGTAGTTGTAGCGAGTGATTGGCCCTCGCTCCAATCCTGATTTGTTTTCATAAAATGGCACCCTTAAGAATTGATCGAAAATTTTGAAATATGTTTTTTTTATTTTGTTGAGTTTCGGTAACATTGTCGCGACTGCAGCCCCATTGGTCCTGGTAGCGGAGGTTTTTGAACTGAGCCGTCATATTGACGGTTGTAATGGTCGTGACAAGTATCTAAGCAATATTTCTTGGTCTATAGAAACTGGCGGCGTAATTTGTATTTGAAAGTTTTGTGAGAGTATGTTTGGAATTGCGAAACGACGGAGTTTTGGTTCTGATTTTCGTGATCATGGATCTGGTAACACATGTTGACATTTGGTGCATTTGTTTACGAAAATCCGGGAAGCAGGAGATTGAGCTTGGAGGTAATGAACAACATGCTAGGAGAAACAGGAACTAATAATTAAATCAAGAGTATGAAATGGGATTTTTGACAGGAAATCTTAACTTTAATTACTACTAATTGGAGTCTATAATAAGGACGACTTAACCAGAAACTAAGAGGTAAATTAATTACTCTAATAGCATTGATTGCTTTGCAGATGAGAGCCGGTCTATTTCTGGAGCATTGTAAACAAATTCGTATTAACTACGTGGTTGCTTTTAAAATCAGAATAACCGGTAATTTCCTCGAATCGCGGGCTAAAATGGATTAAATAAGTTCTATTTGAACATTTGTAAAAAGGGTAGCTAAATTCCGACCAGTGATTGCTGTTAATTAGACGGAGATATTTAAAAACTGGCTAAATATCGAGGTGTGAATTTGGTAAGGGAGTATTTCCAGGGTGGAACTTGATAAGTCGTGTTGATAGGTGAGGTGTGGGAAGTAGGTTTCAAGGTTCGAAGGTTGGTACAAGTCAGGTTAGAATTGATAAATTGTTGCCTTCCAGAATCTGATTTGTGGTGACACGGACAAAATTTTAAATCAAAGAATTCAGTCGATGCTGTGGCAATTTGAAGTTTTACCTTTTTTTTATTTATTTAAATAAAATTTTCTTTGAGCTCTGGATCCATTTTGGGGACAGGTTGGACAGTGGATGTTGGATTCGGATGGGAAAGGTTATACATCGTGTGTTGGAAATTATTCATTTTGATAATTATTTCAATCGAAGGGGTGAACGAAATTGTGTGTGCTGTCTTTGTCAAGCACATGGTGAGTGTGAGTGTGTTTTTTTCAAATATTTTATGTTTGATATTTAAGTCGAACTTTTTGGTTTTGGTAATTGAAATGGGTTAATGCAGGTGCCGAGTGTGGTAGTAACTTTCTGGAATTTTGGTTGAGCTAGGAAAACTGGTGAAATCTTTGAAATTAGGGTTTTGTAAAATTTGTTCGGGTATATAGTGTGTGTGTATCGAGGTTTGTTTTTTGGTGATATCTCGTTTCTGAAATCAACATTTGACTGGAATTGGTCTCTTTGAATGTGTTAAACAGGATTGTTTTACGAGTAATTCCATATTCTCGTCGTTCAATTTGAACTTCGAATGTTTTCGAGTATTGTGGTTGTCAAATTTGGGATTTGAATTTTGAGTACAAGGTTTGTTCCAGTGAGCTGAGTTTAAGCACCAGTTTTTGGTAGATCTTTGCGATTGATTGGTACAAGGCTTGATGTGGGTTTTTGGATGACTTTTTTTTTTTTTATGGTTCTGAATTCTGCTTGTGTGGAATCTGATTGGTTTTTGGGATTAGAAGTCGGTGAAGATCAGGTTCAGTCGAATTGATTGGAAAAATTTTCGCTAAAGATACTGAAGTAAATTTGGAATTAAATCAATTTGGACTCCAATCATTTTAACAAATGCTGTTAGTTAGGGTCAGTTAAATCAATTGATTGAAATTCTCAAAATTCGTAGATTATTCAGTTTAATGTAAATTAATTGAAAGGGGGAGTTGTCTCTGAATTGCTAACTATCTTGTGTAAAGTTAACCGGGATAGTAAAAATAAATCACTGTTTGGTTTAATTAAACTTGCGTTGAATTCTGGGAGTGTGGATAGGCTTAATTTTGTTTTTCAGATAGTTGGTTTTTCGTGGAGTAAATTATCCGAATTTAAATTATCCACTTTTGGGGTTAAACTTGCTAGTATTATACAAACAGAAGACCTCTTCCTTTTTCAATATTTATTACTGTTGTTATATATGTTCCCCCCTCCCCTCTGATTCTGCACCCTCTTATTTCTTCAGGAAGCCCCTTACCTACTCCCAGTAACCTTTGCATTTTCTTCTCCATTTGGTGTTTTCTTCATCCCATCTGGTCATTTTCCCGCCTCCATAACCTGGCCACACTGTCACCCTGCCTTCTGCTGACCATATGGCATTTCCTTAACACCAGTCCCGCACCTGTCCGCTCTGTCCATTTTTTCTCGTACCAGTTGAAAACGCTTTTGCGAAACGTACTGCTTTTCTATAGTGTTTGTGTTGTTATTGTACAGCTGTCTCAAAAATCCACCATGTAAGTATCCTTTTCTTCTACCAGTTTCACCATTTTACATTATATATACGTTTTGTTTAAATTATTTTGGTAATTGAAATGCTTGAGAAATTGGAATATTAATGTGGAATTACAGCTTGTGAATAACTTGTAAAATTGTAGTGATCTTTTAACGTGAATCCATATATTCATTGAATTTACATCTGAAGATCAATTGTTGTTGTTTATACTTTTTAATTTTGTTGTGATTTTGAAAAAGGATATTATACTTTTCGAGGGACTGGAAAGTAGGAGAGATTGTGAATAAAATTATAACCTTGAGCTAGGATTTTTTTTTAAACTCCTTTTAGCAAGAACCTTTTCGGTCATATCCTGATTTCATGGAGCCAGTTGTGCGTCTTGTGTACCTCAATAAATAGCTTATTAATTTTGTTTAGGCAATCCATCAGAGGTTGTATAGCGTGGCTAACACAAACGGACCTTCTATTCCCGCTCATGGTGTCCGTCCGTGTGCAGAAATTACAAGGTAACCAAAAACGTTTTTGCCGTTCTAGAGCAGTGATAAACAAAGAGCAATACAGTGGACGGTACGTACCTTTAGGTTTCGAAGTAAGCTCCATCAGCATCCGACACCTTTTGCCAACGTTCCTGCAGCTGCACAATACCCTGGTGATAAAAGTCGGCGGTCTTCGAGGCAAAAAAGTCCGTGAATGCGTTCCGCAGGGCTCCCTCATTGGCGAAGGATCTCCCACGGAGGTGGTTGTCGAGGGAATGAAACAGGTGGTAACCTGTTGGCGCAAGGTCCGGTGAATATGGTGCATGGCACAGTGCCTCCCAGCCAAGTTGCTGAAGCATCTCCCAGGTCCTTTTTGCCACATCTGGCTTGGCATTGTCGTCGAGAAACAGCGCACTCTTGCGATTCACCAATTCCGGCTCCTTCTGCCGCAATGCACGGTGCACCCTTTGCAACTGCTAAGAGTAGGTCAGCAGTGATGGTCTGACCAGGTGGAAGGAGCTCGTAATGCACCACTTGGCACAAGTCCACCATACCTTTCGTGGGTGCAGAGGTGGTCTTGAAGTGTGAGGAACAGGGTCACGTGGCGACAACCAATGTCTGGTACGCTTGGGAGTGTCATAGAGTATGCACTTTTCGTCACCAGTGAGCAAGCGATCAAATATGGGTGTGTTCAGGTGCCGAGTGAGCAAGAGCAAACAGGCTGTCACTCGTTGCTCCTTGTTGGCTGCCGACAGTGTGTGGAGTACCCACTTGCTTAACCTGTATAACTTCCCTATCCCATGCAGGGACAGTCTGACTGTCCCGCGGAAATCCTCCTCGATGGCCGCTTTCAGGGCCTCGTCATCCAATACATGTGGTCGTCTACTGCGAGGTTCATCAGCAAGGCTCACATCTCCCGAACGGAATTTCTGGAACCAGTGCCTGGCGGTGCGTTCGTTCACGGCATTCTAACCAAATGCCTGGCATATGCGGCAACTGACAGGCCTACTTTAAAGTCACACAAGAAACACACGCGAACAAGCTGCTTGGATACCTCCATTTCTCTTTTACATTGGACGAGCTATGGCTACTGTGTGTGAGCACCGTGCCTGTATTACTGAAGGTCGATGGTCATACTAACTCCCGATCGCTTGACAGGCACGTGCGTCATTTCGTTTGCTCTCTGTGAGCGCATGATTAATGGGACGTCAAAAAGTTTTTTTGGTTAGCTTGTAAATCTTAGGAACTACAAGCTGTAGAGAGAGGCGCTTGAGGTGTCGTTAGAAAGGTCTTGGCTAGACTAGCTCAGAGCCCTTGGAACCGTCTTGATTGGTGCTATGGTACAGTGTTGCCAGCCCATTTTCTAAAAAGAACCAATTGTTCAAATTGCTTCCATTCAGTTACATGTAGCCGCACCAGACTTGGCATAAACATTATTTGACACAATAGGAACATACTGCGGATGTTCCCAGTTTCCAGGAACTCCGTTGTCAGTGTTAGCAACCCATGCCAAAAATATACTTTAATAGTTTATGAACTACAAGGTGTAGAGACATGCATAAGGTTTCGTTCCAAAGGTCTTAGGTAGATTAGCTGAGCTGCCGAAACAATCTTGATTGTTCAGTAGTTCAGTGTTGCCAGTCCATTGTTTTAAAAAAATAATTATTCAAATTGCTATCCAAGCGCCTAACTTGGCATAAACATTACTCGACACAAGTGCTGTAGTTATCAGTGTTGCCAGCCTATTTTATAAAAATTAATGGTTGTGTAGCTAAAATGGGACCGGAGCCTTTGTTAGTAGAATCGCAGCTATAACTTTTTTTCTTCCAAAGTATATTTATTTCTGTTTGTCTCCTTTTTCCAGAATCCGTAGCAAGAAGCAAGATATTGTCATAAAGCAAGATCGTGAGGTGCAAACAGAGCTTCATCCAATTCCGTCGTACATCGAGCCTAACTACACGTGGAATGAGTGGGAGTTACGGAGGAAAGCAATTCAGTTGGTACGTTTAGTTTATACAGGGTGTGTCACAAATAATGCTCACAAATTGAAGGATAAATTCCTCACACCAGTCAAGAAAAATACAAGTTCCTCTGAATTCATTTCGAAACGTGTGCAGTTTCGCGAGCTAGAGGAAACGATATAGATGTCCTCTACATCCTTATCTGCTGAGATATTACGTCACCTGCAATAGAGCCAGCGCAATTTCGGAAAGTCTCTGAGAGCGCGTTATGTACAACTTGGTTGCGAATCTACTTGTATCACGTGACATTACAATAACACTGAGGGAGAGTGAGTAGCAGACGCTTTCTCCCGCTCGAAACAACAAAATCTGGCAGCAGAGGAAGGTGCTGTGAGGAACCGTGGAGAACAATTTTTGAACCACCGCGCCAGGAGGTGTTCGCCTTCACAGCAGACGACATTGAATGACTACAGCGCATACACTTGCGCGTATCTTTCTCCTCCCTCTGTTTCCGTCTCTATCATAGGCTCGCTGACTTCTATTAGCAGCCGAAGCCAGAGACTTTACGAAAATGCGTTGCCTCTACCTCGCAACTGGCCGCCTCTTTTTTATTTTTTGTTTCGATTTAAGGAGTTTAGCCTTCAACACCGTGTAAAACGATGGCTCATCATTGGTAAGAAAAATTGTATTAATGTTTTTATTATATTCAGAGCGCAACAACAATTAGTTACCACAAATTTATATAGAGTAATTAGCCTAATGAAAAGCTCCTTAACTAGACACTCCATATAGAGCGTTGTCGTGGTAGGTGGCTTTCATTCAGAGGGGGTCGCATTATCAATACAATGCCTTCCCATCGCCGCTCCATCTTGCTTTCGAAACCTGAATCCGCTACTGTTTCATTCAAGTATCCCTCCATTCAGCTAAGCAGGAGCTTTGTTACTGTAATTAACTTAATTTGTATTTTTTTTTTTTTTTTTTTGTGGTTTAAATACATTGGCAACAATGGAAAAGAGAAACCTATTACAGAAACGTGCAATGGACATTTCCAACAGTAATTTTTTATTGCAATAAAAATTTCTTCTGTTAAAGTAGACTACGGAAAACATTTTATTTTCGTTCTATGATGCATTTATCAAGAGTTATAAAGCCTTACTTCGAAAAAGTCTCAGTCTTGCGCTTAATCGGGTGCCGCCATGTTATGATCAATCTGCCGACTGCTTGTCATCAACATGCAAATGGTATTTGATTTGTTATTATTGTTAACAAGAGATAGCAAAAATTGATCGTAAGAAATCGTATAAGTGGTGAATAGCGTTTCTGTATGCCTTAACACGTCATTCAGTTCGTTTTATTCATTTAAAATTGATTTTTACTTTTTAAAGATATGGATATATTTTGGTAGCTTCAACACTAATTTATAGCAGCTCTTTTTTCATGATTAAATCATAATATATCTTCTAATAATGCTCTTTACAACTCTTGTATTTGAAAAGAATTACCTATTTTTTTCTGTAAAATAAATGTGGGGTTTTACATCCGACAGTCGTATCCTTTTTTAATGAATGCTACTGAAGCATTATCTAAGAAATTAAAAGCATATGAATTAATAGTGCTCGTTACTGCCATCTGTTAACAATTTAACGTACTTGTAGCCCGTGAATATATTCAATAGTTTTAGTATGTCATTGTAAAAAGTAATAATAATAAAAGCATGTAAGAAACAAAAATGTAAATTGAAACTTTTACAATGAAGTTACTATTGAGTTTCGTGTAGTAAAATAGATCACGGCCATTGATAGGATTGGAACAGCCTTAGGTGAAAGTATAAAAAGTTAAAAATTGCGCGCGCTAACCAACTGCGCCAAATTGTTAAGACATCAAAGTTGACACAAACTAGCGATAAGAAAAACACTGCAAGTTGACTGCCCCCAGTGTGCAAATTAGCGGAGGGGATGCCCGGGATTCCCCTCCCCCCACTGGCAAAGAAGTTTCCCACCCTGACAAATTTATTTTTCGTCCCTGTCAGAAATAAATTTCTCTGTGCTAGATGATGTTTCGATCTAGATAGAAAATCGGAACATTTTTATTTGGCAGAAGTTTTATATGGACTTTTACTAGCAGCTAAGAAGCTGCTTCTTTTGTGATGTTTATGAAGTAGATTATTAATGTGAATGGTTTACTGTGACTGGTTTGTTTTAGAACCTCCCCTTTGAAAAATGAGATTGCATGTCTTCCCTCCTTTCTTTCTTTCTCTCTCTCCACACACACACACACACAC
>JAGDQP010005239.1:5852-51707 GCA_022664845.1 Lepisma saccharinum
AAAAAAAAAATGTCCACCGAAATATTCCGTCTTAAAGTTCATTATTGAAGTATTTAAGCTCAAAACATGTATGCTGAACTACTTTTGACAAAATCATGGCAACTACTTAATATAACGATGTCATTCCTTTTTTTATGACAGATATTTGTGTATAGTTTGTGATGCTCCTATGTCGTGTGTACATAATTTCTGAGAACTTTGAAGAAAAAACGACAACTCCAATATTTCGGAAATGTTTTATTTCCTTCCGTAACAAAGTACGTACTTGCTCTTTTACAACTTTTGAGTAACCACTTCTAGGTACTTCATCACAATAGTACCTTTAAGATGTTGGGACTGTTTTATTTTGACAGTGTACAGTAAAAATGTCTGTGTTAATTCAACACGTTTCGGTGTCCGAGCGTGACTACCTTTTTGTGTTAACACAACACAGTGTTGATTAGACATCAAGTGTTTGCCTGTCGCAATCTTGATCGCTTGATTTCATAGAAATGAAACGTATTCTCAATGAATGGGAATTCTGATCTGTAATTGAGAACTGGAAAATGATCAAACAATGACATAAGTCGTTCGAGTAACTTTGTGCTTGGGGCTCAGCATCATATTTTTGATCCCTATACTGTTTGAATCTAGTGTTTTTTTTTCTGTCTGGCGATTTAGCCCGGACGGTACGACGCTGAACTTCTAACTCAAAAACCCATGAACAAATCTCGTTGCAGCCGTAACTTTTTTTCTTGCTGCAAGTCGTGTGTTGTGTTTATTTAACACAAAAAAGTGGTAGTCACGCCAGGACACCAAAAAGCATAGAATTAACACAGCCATTTTTTACTGTGTGGAGAAAAAAAAAATATTTTTCAGTATAGTTGAGACACTTGTTAATTTTTCAATTTTTAAGGCCTTTTATCAACTTTGGCTCAGGCTGGCTGGATGATGATGGGATTAATTGGTGGAATGAAGAATGGGCATGGGCAGGGATTGAACGAACGATCTGTAGTACCAGAGGTGAGCGGTATATCATTTTTAGATAGTATGGGTAAATGTTTCCTAAAAAAAAAATAGATAATCCAAAAAAAAAAAAAAACCTGCTAAACGCATTCTAAATAATGATTTTTGAGTATAGTTGAAAATAATTTAAGAGATCACCTTAATCAAAATATATTTGATACACACTAGTCAGTTTTTCACACTTTTTGTTTGGTTCAACAGAATCAATTGACTAAATAAGGGAAACGTTTTCAATTAATGAATTAGCTTCTGCTCGTTTTGTCAGGTGATGAATCAAGATGAATGTTTCCACCCTGAACATTTTACTTTTTCGTAAATTTTCTCGTTTAGAAGAAGTATACTTTTCTTTTGTCCCCGTTTCTTGATATCGCTATAATCTAAATCTGAACACCTAATCTTGCCCTTCATTTCGCTAAATTTGTTTCTAACATCCTGGACAAACGAATGCAGACCCCAAAAGCTTCACGGTAAAAAGTATGTCTCCCTTTTCCTATTGCAGGATCATCTGAGTTGGAGCCCTGTGATTCTGAAATCTGAATCTTATTTTACCTGCTTTCAATTAACAATGGTCATTATTAGGTTTTCATTGATAAGGAACTTACGTAAATACTTTTTCAAATTTAATAAAATTGATCAGGTTAAGGCATGTGAAAATACATTGATTTCAAGAAGTATTTAGATCAGCATGCCTACCTAAGCTCGTGTCAGGTTGGGTTGCCCACTGTGCCTATGCATTAAGATGATCGTGCAGGTGAGTGCTTGATTGCATTAAAAATCTAATTATTGTATGAAGCTATGTAGCGGAAAGAACATTTAGTTATTATATGTTCGCTGAGAAGGCCGTTCAGGGATATTTCGATTAGGATAAAAGCGGCCACCCTAAAGCCCTAATGTTACGCAACTGCCTGTGACATGTCAAAATGAGTATAAGACGAAAGTTAATTCTTTATTTATTTTCTTGCATGTAATAAAAAAAAAATTATTCTCCAGTCAACATGGTCTGAATTAAATTCACTTGTGATGAAGTTGGCAGCGTCTAGTTCGATAGTGTAACGAAACTTCATTCACTGGATCCTACTACTGGATCTGAACTTAAAACAATTTGGGATATGGCTTCTTCTATTGGTATATGGGCGAAACATTATTTTTTTTAACAAAATTGGAATTTTAGGGTATTAGTACAATAAACATATACAGGGTGGTTCACAAAATTCGTAACAAGGCAATAACTGAGCTCCTAGTGCACAAGCCTTTGAAACAAAAAAAAATTATTAATACCAAAGTGCATGTGCGGAATCATGTGGCGATGCTTCCGAATCAGGTCTTGGGAATACCTCTACAAGATTTCAAAATTTTAAGTGGAAACAGGGGTTGATTTTGCCCCCATTAAAACGAACACGAAATTTCAGTTGAAACTATCTCGTAACATTTGGCAATTACAAGACTTAATTGGTAGGTCAACAGTTAACTTACCAAGTAGCTCTTGTAACTGAAGACTTTAAAAACTGTTTCCTCTGGAGTGTGTCTGATGAAGCCAAGTTGTTAGTTAGTTGGGGAAACCGTTACACGTTTTTAGTTTTTAAACAAAACGTATTTGCTTTACACAGCTATTATTTTATCTGAAAGTTATTTAAAATTTTATGTTTGTTTTCAAGAAAGCAAAATCAACCATTGTTTCTATTTAAAATTTTGAAGTTGCCCCTGCATAACAGTATTCCAGGCACGCGTCTGTTTTTGAAAATTTCACCCTTTGATTACGCATATCGCCTTTAGTATTTCACTTTAGTTTGGAACCTTTATTTACTATTCCCTTTGAGTTACAGCATCCGAAACCCGTCTACACCATGTTAATTTTTTACTATCAGTTGTTTTCTAGCTACCAAACAGTATGAGCTATCAAAAAGTGTTTCTTCTAAAGGTTGTTCAAAATTTAGCTATTGTTTCAATGGAGGAAATTCAACCCGTTTTCATTTAAAATTTTGAAGTTGCCCCCCGCAGAGATATTCCCGAGAAGCCCCTGATTTCAGGAGCATCACCACGTGATTCCGCACATGCACTCACTGTAAAGGGTTTATAATCTTTGCATTCACTTTGATATGAATAAACCATTTTCATTTCAAAGATTTCTGTGCACTAGGAGCTGAGTTATGGCCCTGTTACGGATTTCGTGTACCACCGTATACTTTGCTACTTGACTGCCATCTAGTAAAAAGTGTAACTCAGAGGATAGATCAATGAAGAATGTTACATAAATAAACAATATTTGGTAATATAAATTGAAATTCGCTAAGTACGCAGGTTTGCAAGATGTGTCTGTTCTGAACAGTTTCAAAGTCTCGAGTGATCGTAGGATGGTGAGATGTAAGCTGAAGCTAAATACTAGACTTGAGAGAAAGAAGCTTATCAGAGGAAAACCGCCAGGTTTAGATCGGGAAAATCTAGGGAAACAGACATACATTTGAGATAGAATTAAGCAACAGATTAAGCGCCCTGGAAGAGTTAGAGGATGAAGAAGACATAAATAGCAGAAATAAAATACTGACAGATAATCAGAGAGACAGCCAAGGAAATAGCAGGCACCAGAAAGGAAAAAGAAAGCAAAATCTCAGAAGAAACTAAATTCTTGATGAAGAAAAGAAGGGAAATGAAAGAAGAGGAAAATTGTATAAAGAGGATTGAGTACATAAAATTAAATAGAACCACGAGGAAGAAAATAAGAGAGGATGCACAAAGATATAACGAAAATATTATAAGAAATACTATCGAGGAAATCAAGAGCCTGAAGAAAACCAAACAGCAGCTCATGATAGGGAAAAGCAAATAATTACAGTTAAGAGACCAGACGGGACCGTAACACGAAATAAGGAAGAAATTATAAAAATATTTGAAAATTTCGACACAGAATTGTACTACTACCAAGAAGAGCTAGGAAATGAAACTACAAGAAGAAAAGGATGTAGATGTCCCAGACGTAATGAATGAAGAAGTGGATAAAGTAGTTCGAGGAATGAAGAACGGAAAATCGCCACGGAAATATGGACTCACAGCAGAAATGTTTAAATGGGAGGTGAAAAGATGAAAGAGAAACTTGCTAAATTATTCTCGATGTGCCTGAGGAAGAGAGAAATACCGTCAAGTTGGAATAATGCTGTTATAATTTGGTTGTACAAGAAAGGGAACAAAGAACGCGTCGAAAACTACAGACCAATTAGTTTACTGTAAGTTCTATACAAAATGTTCACCAAAGTTATTTTGAATCGTATTGAACGAGGCTTGGATTTAAACCAGGTAAGGGAACAAGTTGGATTTCGTCGTGAATTTAGCATAATGGACCACAAACAAACACTGAATGAAGCTATGGAAAGGACTAATGAATATGAACTTCCATTATGTTTGGGATTCATAGATTTCGAAAAAGCTTTCGATTCGGTCTCCTTGAGAGAAATACTTAAATCATTTTAACATCAAGGCATCGAAAGTTCTTACATTAAGTTACTGCGAAACATTTACTCGACTGCCACATCTGTCACTAGACTATATCATAAAAGTGAAAAATTTAAAGTTGGAACAGGGGTAAGGCAAGAAGATTCAATTTCTTCAAATCTGTTTTCTGCGATCCTAGAGTGTTCCAAAATTTAAACTGGGATGAAGTTGGAATAAAAGTTAATGGCTAATATCTTCATCACCTACGGTTTGCTGATGATACAGCCCTATTTGCTTTAAGTGCAGAAGAACTACAAACCGGAATGGAAGAACTGAGTAATGAGAGTTCGAAAATAGGCCTTAAAATGAATTTAAGTAAAACAAAAGTAATGCACAATCAACATGCTGCAAAGAAGGAAGTAAAGATTAAAAGAGAGACAATAGGCATAGTTGATGAATATGTTTACCTAGGCCAGCTCAAAACATCGAATGCCAAGTTGAATGATGAAATTAATAGAAGATATAAAATGGTGTGAAGTTCGTTTGGAAGACTACACTTTATTTTCAAAAGCAAATTACCAGTGTGTCTGAAGCGTAAAGTTTATAATCAGTGTGTCTTACCTGTGATGATGTACGGTTGTGAAACTTGGGCATTGAATGCGCAAACGACTCAAATATTGAGAGTCACACAAAGAGCAATGGAGAGATGCATGCTAGGAATAACCAGGAGGGACAGGAAAACAAATAAATGGATTCGCGCACAAACAAAGGTAGAGGAGATAATCAAAACTGCAAGAAGATGAAGTGGAGATGGTCACATAGCTAGACGAACAGATGGGAGATGGACGACAAATGTACTACACTGGATTCCTAGAGAAATGAAACGACCGAAACGATGTCCAAATGTAAGATGGGTAGATGAAATCAAGAGTTTTTGAGGGACTACATGGATGAGGATATCAGCAGACCGAGATATGTGGAATGAAAAGGGGGGAGGCCTTCATCCAGCAGTGGATGGGAAACAGCTGAATATGATATATATATATTATTTAGCTCTTTAACTCGTTATTATCAGTGTGTGCTTTATTGATGTATATCACGTGCTGTACATTGAGCACTACAAATCTCGTAGCACAGTATATGGCTGGCGCAGAGCTAAATCTATACAATGAGAGAGCACGCCTTTCTACCTTTAGTAGATGGCTACACTCATTTATTAGTGTAGTCCTTAGCAAAATCGGGTTTCTGTTACCTTCTGATCCTAACAACGTGGAATGTGTCTTTTGCGGCGTCCAGCTAGGTCAGTTCGTTCAAGGGGACAATCCTGACCACGAACATCGACGATGGTCACCATTTTGCCCATTCCTCAGAGGTTTCAACGTTGCAAATATTCCAATCAAACCCAGAACTACTCCGTTTAACACCAATTACGACACAGCAGGGAGTACCATGACGGTGTTAAGACCATTCTACCTCCCTGAACGTGGATCCCGTGACATGACTGGCAGAAACTTGACCACCTTAACTCCTGTAAATCAAAATTATCTTCTTGACGAAACTAGGCAGATACTTGATTCATTCAAAAACTAGGCAAAGCCGAATTTTTCCTATCTAAAAATAGGTGATAGAACCACTTGTTATCACTGTGGTTTAGCCTTATGTGACTGGAACGAGGACGATATCCCTCTATCGGAACATAAGAAATGGTCCCAATTGTTACCATGCCATTGCAGGCCAGTGAGACGACTAGCACCACTCCCTTGACAGACGACCTCAGCATCTGCTTCTCAGACAATTTCTCTATTTTATGTAAGGTATGCTTACAAAACGAAATTCGGATTGTTACTATACCTTGCTTACATCTAGCCGCTTGCAGCCACTGCATCACGAGGATCAACCGTTGCATCGTATGCCGAAAAGCCATACGTGGCACAATAAGCATATTTTTATCGTAAGAACCCATGCCTAATTCAAGGATTCGCAGTGCAGTCAGCCAATTGATACACACCTGGGAACAAAAACTATGGGACACCGTTTTCTCCAGGATACTACTAAAATTACGAAAGAATATCTTTCCCTTGAATATCCGCGAACTTTTCATCAATTTTGCATTCAGAAATTTCTACGCTCGTTCTCCCTTACTTTTAGAATATGGCTATATGTAACCTATCAAAAGCTAAAACGCTTCATGAAACAACTATACCATAAATATGGTTTCCGTTTCCGTTTCAGCCTGATCTTCCCTTGTAACAAACTTATAATAAAAATTTGGCCCCGTCTAGTGCAGTAGGAGGAAGTATTGTTGACTAATTCTCTCCCACAATTCCTCTTTCAGATGGCGTTCTGGATCCATCTCTTGTGTCTACTTACTATAAGTAAAGTACTAGCAGTACAAAATATCCGAATTCACCCAGGAGTTCACTGGACACCCCTAGTCGCACACCACATTCCAAATTAGTCCCCATAATCTATCGTATCCCTAATGTTTCAGAGACAAACCTATGTCGGGAATTAAATTTCTTAAGAGACACCTTTGAAATTGTGTTTTGTTCTACTCAGAAATTGCATAATCACGAGTTTTACAAATCTTTAGATCTGAGTGTTAAGAATAATTGACACACATTTGAAAAGGCAACAAACACACCTTCCCTTCTCTCCTAACAAGTCGACTCGCGGCCTCTCTTTTATCGCATCGGCTATAGAATTGTGCTGTGACGTTATCTCCAAACCACATATCAAAAGTACACTTTAGAACAACGCCAGGTCGAAATTTTGATCTCAAAATTAAAATCTCAATTACACAATGACCACCAACATTTAGTTCAAGTATCGAGAGGTGTCTCAAATTATACTAGGAATATCGCTAATACCATAAATGTAATTCAGTGATGAATCACGCAGTTGGAATACATAGTGAAAAATTACCTCGGAGAGGATAACAAAATTTTCTCATGTAGTAAGCACCCTGTCTGTCGCCAAATTAGTAGCCGAAAGTATCAGAACCAATGCGATTCTGACACTACATACATTATGGAACAAAAAAACATTATCTTTATCACACGTATCTCCGACCCTACTAGCAAAAGATCTAAACCTCGAGTCTAAATTAGAAAACCGCTATATACTTGCAATACTGAGATCACAAATTTTAGAATACTATTATCTTAGGACGACGTCCTGTCGTATAACACCTAATGAGACAGTTATAGTCATACACGTACCTTTAATTCATACAGATACTAATTATGAATTTTACTCTTTGTAAACTCTCCCCTTCCATTATAACGGATCCACCTGTTATATAAAAACAGAACCCCTCTTATTAGCAGTCGAGAGCTCTACTCTGCGAATCCTAACTAATTCTCACAAAATTTCATGCGAAACCAGGCCTGGCCTACTGTGAAAAATTTCGGATACGAGGTATCTTTTCTCAATTACATCTGGAGAATGCGTTAAACACTTATGGCACCAATCATCCATATTAGATATTAAGAATAACTGCGAATTGCCCTGCACACGGCGTAATCACATTAATAACACAGTTAGGAGAAAGAAATTACCTTCTGACTCACACAAAAGAAAGTTTCACTAGTAATTGCTTAAATAATAGCCTCTCCTCAACCGGTATAGGTGCAGTGCAAATTGAATTACCTTGTGAGTACAATCACAAATTAAAAGAAAAGGAATTAATTTCCGCCTCTTTCCCCTGCCGCCAGGTCACCGCGAAATATACTAAAATTCAACACGTTTTGCCTGCCGCATTGATAAAATTAAACCCCCTTCAGCTGTCATTATTGAACCAGCCAGAATTTGGCTCTTTGGAGCATATCGTAGATCAGAATTGGACTACACAGTTACAGGGAATCAGCCTACCGAACCGCAATTTCAGTGATTATGAATTACCATTAGAACCCACACCGTTCACGATGTACAATTCCCTAGGCCTTATATTACAATTTTAACTATATGGACCATCGCCCTATCACTTGTTATGCTCTATATAATGACCAAGTTACGAATAGTTATTTTCCAAGCGGTGAAAGCTCAGCTAGTACATGAGATAACCGATACACTCAGTTACGGAGCCTTAGTGTTGGGTTTATGTATCCTTGTTGGTCTCGCCCTCTACCATTGTATTTTTAAGAGGATCTCCTGTCGAATCCCCAGCAGCCACCCGTCCCAATGAACAAAGACTTCCTCTCAGATCGAGACAGGTACCCCCAAATCCTAGTAACATGACTATTTACGCTCCTTGTCATAAGTATTATACCCAGTGTTGACAATTAATTACAATTAGAAAGCCTCGTTCATAGTGGAATAAACATGGTTCCGAATGGCAATGTAATAATATATGAGTCTTCCTTCCCTATAATAGTGAAGCTGCCACACGAACAAGCTGTTTCCAGAAACAAATTACGGACACACATGCCAACTCCCATACGAAACAAATTTATTCCTGGACACTTCAATTTAAGGATACCCCTTGATTTATGTTACCAAAACCCATATTAGAAGCCTAATAGTAAGCGACATTGTTTTAAACTCATTTTTTATCCAAAATTCTGCAACCCCGTATTTCCAAATCTTATTTGGAAGGAAATGAGCTTGGTATCAAATATGACAGTGTTTCACAGATTGATGAACTCCTGTCAGAACAAACTTTTAAACCGCTTCCTCTTCTCTCCAAATCAAATACAAGGATGGGTCAAGGAAGCTGAAACTCCAAAATCTAGTATTGTTAATTGATACGTTGTCAATTAACAATACTAGAACTAATTATTTTTATTATAAACCATTCTTACAATGTCTGATTTCATCAAAATACGAGTATACCCTATTGGCATTTAAACTATCCCTTATAAACCGTCATAATCAAACTAACATCTTTCATCAGGTTAATTTTCAGAAAACAAGACGAGATCTGTGCAGTATATTTTCCCCTGAATATAATCGGGCAAAATCAACAAGATCTTATAAGAACATCAGACTGTGACCTCACCAGCAGGTCAGTACTTTTTATCCGAAATTTAAACGTGCACGAAGTGAAATATCTACCATGTCTGAAGGCTCTCTTTCGAAAAAATGCAATGGATATTAAGAGACTCAGTTCAGTATTCTGTAACGAAGCTAAAGAACATAACGTAATAAATCCTTTCAATGTCACTAGTGTCCTCCTTTTAGCAAAAAGGCGACAAACTATTAAAATCAACTGCAGAGATGTTTCGGTTCCTAAAATAGTGACCACTCATACATATGGAACCTTGGTTGTGAATGTAATATTTCCATAGGTTTAGAATCAAATACCGTCTCTAGCCATGTACTATTCCCCTGTATTACGGAACAAATTCTGCCAGGTGAACTCATCAGGATTCTACCTGTGCATTGGATGCAGGACCTGAAAGATAAGACTTTCCCTACTTCTGCCACGAATGTCGAATACAGATAGATAATGAGGATAGCACAGCCTTTAATACCTTCTTAATAATATCTAGTGTTTCATAACTATTAGCTTCCATTTGCCTTCTAGCCATTATATTGACATCTTTAAGTTTTAAAAATCAATTGGAGCAAATACCAAAAGTAGACCCTATTTACATAGAAGTAAACTGAAACCCTGCACCCCCTTTTCTCTCTCTTTTCCCTTAGCTTACGATATGTTGTGTAAGTGAAATGTGATCACCCAATTAGTACTATAACAATACTTAATTAACAATATGATCAGACAAGTAATCAAGTGTAAAATAATTTAAAAATTGGTAATAAATGTTGAGTACTCATCGTAATGTTTTCTTGCATCAAGTAATCAAGTGTAAACAAATTAAGTAATATAATTAGAAAAATTGGTAATAAATTTTGGAGTACTCATCGTAAATGTTTTCTTTTTCAGCCTATACAGTCTATTTTCTGGCCGTACGAATCGAAACAACAAGGAAAATATCCACTTTAACCCGTAACAAACGAAAATATCACGGGACGTTATCTTGATCAACGGCGAAGAGCCGCTACCTTCTGCCTTCCGGTTTAGCACCATTAAAAAAAAAACGAAAAATATTATTGACAAGAAAGACTTTTACTTCACACACGTTACTGAAACAGCAATGCCAACAAGTATTAGTCCCGAATTCGTCTTGACCCGGTCCTCACCCGACTCTGACCCGCGTACAACATATATCCCAGAGTCACTTGAACATAGAGAATTTTCAAACGAGCAAGAACAAACAGCAACTATCATACATAAAACCACAAGCGGAAACCACATTTTATCCCGTTTCCGGTTGCGACCAGGTAAAAAAAGATTGGGATGTTTTGTATATTTACTTTACGTATGTTTAAAGCATGTATCTAATATATATATTTATCCTTATAGGTTTCTGTTTTGTATATTCTTTAACACGTTAATTTACCAGCCACAGAAAAAAGGACAAGGAGAACGACGCAACAACGAAGCCAGGAAATGAGATCCTGCAGCAGCTAAAACAATGCTGAATAAGAATGTACAAATACCGCATTCCTCTTATACAAACCTGTCTCCTTTCCTCTTTGCCCATGACCATACTTATATATAGGGTGATAAAATAGTTCTGCATTTATCACGGAGCCCATTTAATGTCCATTAAAAGTATATAAAATCCTAGAGGTAGACACAGACATCATGATGCTCATTAAAATAAACATCGTACGCATGTCAACCGTTTGCGCCACATAACTTCTCGAAAGAAGCTATGTACCTGTCCATCCTCCCTGGGATAGCCAGGATGCATGCTATCTTTTACTTTACACCCTTACATTTTTTCTAATTAAATTTGGTGCACCACAGTACTTACGCGTATTTTAAAATTTCAAATACCGGCGTGTATTCTCAATTTAAGAAATTCTCGGTAGACACTTTGTTCAATACTTAATCCCAGGTATCTCATAAAAATATATACTCAATCAGCCAATGGCTTAATTTTCATTAACAAAATTTTGTAGTGTTGTATATAGATTATTATGGCATATCATACTTATTATATGTACTCAATCAACTAGTGGTATAACTTTGTATAATTTAACCGTATGATCGTTTGTTTTGTTAAGTATAGTTCTATATAGCCTTTAAATCCCATATATTATTGTTATTAATATTGTGTTGGATATGTATGTGTATATTTACATATATTTATGTCATTATTATGTGTTAGACTATTATGCATACGCTTTATGTACCTTCAATTCTTCTCGAATATTTGACATTTATTTGGGTTGCCATTGTGGGTTAATTATGTCCAGGTAGTACAGAACTTTTACACTACCTGTACTTTAGTACTAATCCTTTTTTTATTTATTTCTAGTTGCCGAAACATCAGATAGTAGGTCAGTACAATTGATTGGCAATTGCACGCGATCATAACTGCATCGGCTTTGGAAACAATCAATTTTATTTGTTTTGATTTTACGCGAATACCCAATTTATATTGATCTGTACCCCGTATGCTTATTTAAAATGTAATAAATCTATTTCACCAATTTTGCTGTCACCAATGATCTGGATTTTTGACAAAAAAACTTTATGGCACATAATACTTTACGTGATGTACTGTTTTGCTTGTGTCATGTTATTCTGAAATATTATTGTAACCATACTGATTTATTAGTTATATTACTTCTTGAGTACTATAACTTTCTTGTACGCGTAATTATTGTTCACTATCCGTGTGTTATATTATTCCTAATTTGTTTAATTTTTTCTTTTAACTTCATGTTTTAATTGTACGTTTCATTTATTGTTATGATTTTACTTATGTAACCGATAAATATGGTGTGTATTTTTTTTATTTTTCTGTTTTATTTTTCTTTATGTTTGATTTACTTTTCATTATGTTTATGTTTATATAAGCTATGCAACAAATTTAACTCAGCGGACGACTTGGGCCTAATTTAGATTTAAATTTTCCCGCTCCTTTCATTAATACTTGTAACTTTCGCACCTGATTTTTCTTTCTTAATAATTATTGGACTAATTGCAACTGCGGGACCTTGATACAGACTCATTTTCTGCAATCCTAATTTAAATCTATAAGATGCATAATCTTTGATTTTACTACTATGCAGAGGCTTCACTCTTTTCCCTCTCCCCAAAGAAGAAAGTGAATAAGATTCTTTATTAAATATTTCTCATATGGAGGATTACAGCCTAAAAACACATAAAAACTTCAAGTAATACTTTCGCTTATAGAAAAGCCAGAAGACACAAACTAAAGGTGTTGAGTGATGTGGTAATCATCCTTTGGCATTAAAAGGCAAATATACGTATTTGTGTAAGCTGAACTGAGACCTTCAAGGAAAGCGTCAATTGATGTGAAACTGCAGTCTGACGTGAAACTGAAACAAACGGCCTCAAAGGATAGTTGTGATAGCTCAGATTTGCGTCAATATCTGTAGATTTATCCAGGATAGACTAACCTATATAAACTCAAGCTTTGCCCTTGAAATCAAGGATTATTACCTCGAACATCGAAGCAGCAACATGGTCTATCTTGTAAGATAAGCCGAGAACAATCTCTCTCTCTCTCTCTCTCTCTCTCTCTCTGGCCACAGTATTAACTCTGTTTCCTAACTCTGAAATTCTAGGATGAAGTATTACCATCCTACATACCGGGTAGAACTGTTTGGACTTAGATAACGAATCAGCAATTCTGAACGTAGATGCATATCTCATAGTAGATTTTGCATTTTATTGTGATAGTCAGAATATGTACTTACATTTCAGATGTAAAAACTTAACTTGTAAATAAACTTCATTTTTCATTGATTAACTTAAAACTTGTAGTTCCAAGTATTCTTTGGCTAGGCAAATTCCCAACTCCAGGTTATTTACTTCTTTTACAGGAAAGTAGCAAGGCATTAGTGACTAGTCGGCCCTCGGCTGATGTACATTAATCTACGCTACCACAACATAAAACGAAATCATTTCGATGGTTAACTCTAAACACGAGTCCAGTTTAACTTATTAGTATATTCCACTCCGGTGCTCTCTCTATCAATAAATAACACCTGGGTGGGAGTATCAGTATTTTACAATATATCAAAATAAAATATGCACCTAAGACGTATTTATTATTTATACATTTTATTTTTTAACTACAAATTATTACACATATAAAGTACATAATTAATTAAACATATGCATAAATAAAATAGTATGTACTTCTGATCTCCTAGGATCAACAAATACTCTGTTATGGTAAACCACTCATGGCTCTTAAAGAAAGCGTCTAACCCTTGCTTGGGTGAACAAAGTTTTCTAATATAGGTTGGAGAGCAGATTTTGTAGTGTCTTTCACACAAACAATAAGATGTTCGGGGGTTTCTCTACAAGTCATTTCAAGAACTCAATACGATTGTCCCAGAAGTGGAAAGCCCTTTCTAAACTTTCTACTTGTTACATGGCATTCATCAATTTCAATCGTGCAATGGAACACCCCCCTCTCCAAGTTTGTGTTCATCAAAGTACCTTATAATGCTGCATTTCATAACTTCGCGTACATAGTTTTGCCAAATGGCAACAACTATAAGATTCGCGTCTGCAGAAACGGAACAGAGACAACACATGCTCCGTTAAAGGCAGCCTGTTGTTTGCGTCAACCCAGGTATTATCCAAAGGATTTTTTTTTTACTTTTACATCTTGTGCATTTGTAATACAAACCCAAATTATAATGAGTGCTATTGTCCATTACACTATATATTGATTATTTTTTTCTTAAGACTTTTCTTCTCCTTTACTAATACTTGTTCTTCCTTTTATACTTGTTGAACTGAGATATAGAATGATCATCAATTATAGAATCTCTTAACTTATTGTTAGTGACAGGAATAATTTTAAAATGTTCCAGTATTCGGAGACAAACATCTTTTGAAAATAAAAGAATGTTAAAGTTTTGGACAGTTAAGGTATTAACCAATACTTCTTCTGCATTAAAAGGTTCCTCTGGGGTATCAAGCCATCTTTGTAGAAGATGCTTTACCTCACGAAGAATTCCTGTCGCATAATCGTCCTTAGTAAATACGAATTGCTCTGGGATAACCTGCAAGTAGAATTTACATGAAAAGAAGACAAACTAACCGAACATTCTTTTTCATATTAAATTAATAAATACGCGATAACTGCGTCCTTATCAATAGAGAGGTATGACGTTAATCTAAAAGGCACCATTCTAAAAGTACAAATCAGAATTTCACATCTGTAATCAGTGTTTGGTAATACGGTAGTTCTCTGCATTACCTACCATTTATCAGCATAATTTTAAAAGAAATTTCAGTCTAAGAATGAAAATGAAGTACAAATAAATAAAATGATCTGAAAGGTTAGTTTTCAATATCACTATAGTAGGATACATGGCTACCCCCGAAAAATTAATTAATCAAATGTGGTTACTTTAACAAAATATTATAAAAAACAGTCTAAAATGTGCTAACACTGTATTTCCAGAGCGAGGAACCCATATTATTACGTGATGTTCTTGGTTTGGATTCGTATACTTGTGGCATATGTATGCATAGCACACCACTAATTGCTAGCTGTAATAATTAATGGATGTCTGTATGGGTTACACCCATCACAGAAATCATAGAGAAAAGATACTAGCCTATTGTTAGAGGTTTTGTTTATGTACACTATATTTCATTAATCATTTAGGTCCTCAGGTATACATTTGCTGTTGTTATTTGCTATGGCTTGCGAGTATTGCATATATCGTAATGTAATTATCTTTATCTTAGTATTTTCCAATTAACAGGCTTGTTCAACGCTGAATACGGCATTTAGCATTAGTGATACCATGACAATCGTGATATTACATGCATTTTTGCATATTTGTTCTAATTTAATGTGACTGCATCTTAGTTTCAATAACACGCACCTGTATTCATTTGGCTGTACGCTCAATATGTGACAAGAATCCGTTTTCGTATACAAGTTACCAAGTACTTTCTCCATTTTATTTAACGACACTAATTTCAGGCACGAGAATAAATATAGTGTAATGAGGTTATGTCTTCAGTGAGTTGATACTTCATGTTAAATTAGACTTTTGATAATGTCCTAAACATTTTTGTCCAGTTTTAAAGTCTTTAAACTAACAGAAAGGAGCATTCTTTTTCCATTGATCCTTTAGTCGGTTGTCAACGTGAGTTTTCTCTGTAGGAGCTCCCATGTGTATATGACGACAGTTTCTTTCATTTCCTGTTTTTCTTTTTTTTTCTTTGCTGGGAAGGTTACACCAACATTTGAATTGGAAGAGCTCCATTTATAGGAGATATATTACATCCGCGGGCGACCATTTAAGGAGAGAAGACGCCAGGAATGCTAGAGACATAGTTGGAAGCAAACTCTTATCATTTACTTTTCGCTTTTTATAGTTCTTTTGTTTTCATCATACAGTAGTAGAATTCCTGACAACCCTAGGGTTCATGGACGGATACAGTCACACAGTTTTGTAACAGTGTATGTAGAGGCTCGAATTATCATATGGAGGACCCATTCAAGAGCTTTTAGCTAATAGCATTATAACGGATGACGGGTGGACACTAAACCTCGAGACGTTGATTGAGTGATGTATCTAACCTTATGTGGAAAGACGATCTGGAGAAAGACAACACTAGATGATCGCCAGAAGGAAACGCTCCTAACATAATGACGAAAGAAATGATCCTAACATAATGGAAGGAAAAGATGTACAGAAGATCGAGTGAAGAAATGCGAAGTAGGGAGGGAGCTCAGGAAGAAAATGACTAGAAGTAAATGCATTCAATAGCAAAGGCTACTGCATTGATAAAAATTTTAATATAGATGGCAACCCCTAGCCAAGTGGAATGTGAAAGGATTATAGTTGCGTGGACTGTGTTCTGCGATACCAAGATATATCAAAGTACATTGCACGGTACGTTAGATTTCAAGGAGCAACGATCAATCAAACCGGTGATAGATGTCAGCCGACAGAACGAAATGGGAACAAAAAATTACTTTTTTTAAAGAAATGAGAGAAAACGAAAAGAGTGTTGAGAATAAATCGTTTTATGTCGAACCAATTCGGGGTATGTCGGCTTGGCTCGGCATTGGTGACCTTTAACGTACAGAAGATTTCAAAAGCCACCCCTAGAACAGAGGCACTTTCGCTTTAGACAGTTGGTAAACACACGAATGTACTGTACACACACGCACGTTCAGTTGAAACTCAACATTCGACGCTGTAATGAACACCTTCAAGCAAGCTGAGTAAGAGTTAATAAAGCAATGTCTCCAACCAACCCGTCCTATACTGTCATCCACTCTAATAACACTGTTAGTGGTCATTTTCATTTCCCCAACAATCATGCTACCTATGTAAAGAAAGAATATGACGAATTAGCGCTAAAGTAGGCAGAACGGGGAACAGGTCAAAAGTTTTTTCGCAGAAAATCACAAAATAAAAAACTAGCGTAATCTACATAAAATTCCACGACTTTTTTACTCTATAGAAAAAATTACAAACTCAAAAATAAAGCCGCGAAAAATTCCCGAAATTTTGAATTCGGTGTATCTTCGTTGTTTATTAACCGATTTTGAAAATTCAAACGCGAACGTGGAAATAGAAATAACAATTTTGTAACGTAGCGAGGGTTGTCGAACTCCCAGAATAAAATTCTAACATGATCGAACGTTGTGGATACGGGATATAGTGTGTTGTGTTAATATCTTGGTTTGCACACATTTCTGCCGTCATTATGCCAATGCTGCATTTCATTTGTACCCAATAAAATATGAAATGAACAATGGAAAAGTACACCACAGAACTGGGAAATAACCAGTGTCGTATAGGAAACGCTGTTTAATAATGAAATCACTTCATTCGCCTCCCTGCTCTGAGAATTCAAATTTATTAATTAGCATAATAATAATAATTTACTTAAGGATAATCATAATATTAATATAACGCTGAAGATGATGATGAATAACAAGAAGCCAACGCTGATATATCAAACCCTAGGACGGGAAAGTATGATAACGAGACGTCAATATTACTACGTCCCATTTTAAAGCTTTGAATGGACTGTCTTGTCCAACACAGTTACTGCTATAATATATGACACATCTAAGGAGGTCATACAGAATAGTGATGGGAATAAATTCTCTCTTTAAATATTCCCGCTGGTACGTATTACTCTTCTGTGGCTAATTTTTAGTGGGCTGGTTCAGATCTTACGCAACCTTGGAAGGATGACTCAAGGTATCTCAGCTTCATTAAAGCAGTTGACAGCAGTTGTTACTACATCTACATTTATTCCCAGTAGTTGATAGAGGTTGAGTATACAAAGTATTTACAGAAGCACAAAATAAACGGAGTGAGCTCTTGGGAACCAAGAGTGAGCGACGTTTCTTTCGAATAAGATTGGCAATGAAATTTAGGAGCCAAAGTCTTGAAATGACTAGCTCGACTCTGGTTGTAATTTTGTACCAAGAGTAACTGTACAGCCAGACAGTGCCGGTCGAGCCAGACGGGCCGCCGGATAGAATCCCCGACTGTGCAGATGCGTGAATGACGTTGTCCCTTCAACAAGTGTCGTGATCGTGTCACTAGTATATAATTCCTTTTGGTTTCCTAGAGCTTACGTTGTCGAACGGGCGCAATGCAAGTCATGAACATAGTTAACTAGTTTAAACGAGTTTGGATTGTGTATTTTCTTATAAATACAGAAAACTGGTGTGTTCGAAGTTCGTTGAGTTTCCGGGATAAAATCCTCTTGTCCTCGTCTGTTATCTGTGGTACATTTCCATCACTAACTTTCAGAGGAAAAAATTGTTGCTAAGAGAGAACTTAAGTTAAAACGCCATTACAATATTAAATGATTTCTTAAAACATCTAACAAAGTATTAAATAATTTGTATGAGTCCGCATGTAATGCAATTGAATATATCTGCAAAAATCTTTATACACATTTATATATACTCAGGTGGGGGCAGGTGACAGCCGGTAGAATACTCGCGGAAGTGGTTAATAGGCGGGTCGCGACAGGACCTCTCCGTTACATTAACCTTACATGTATTACGCAAAAACTCCTCTCTCGCCATGGTTTCTGCATAAAGACTATTTAGACTACGACCTTGTTTATCTATAGGTAGGTTCCTGCGTTGCGTTATAAAATTGTGTCCACGGTAGTAAGAGCCATAATATTCATATGCTAGCCGTCCAGTTTGAAAATGTTTGAACTGAGCCTCACCTCCTCGTTCATAGCTTTGCAACTTAACATTATGTGTATATTCCATATACCTAAGCTACAGTATAGTCTGCTTGCTCTGATTCGTCCCATGAAATAATCCTAATGGCGGGATAACTGGGATGGTACTATCGTTGAGCTACTGTGAACGATAACATAGCATAGCACCTGCAGCAATGGTGGAGATATGCAAAAACATCGAAGACCACCCGTTTTACTTTCAACGAGATTAGAAAAACGAATCAGTGCCAAACTTAGGATCCGTATGTCATTTTGATAATATTGTAACAGTTCACGTTGAAAGTCGATTATCTTTTTACTTTCGACACATTCCATGTGTTATATAGTAATGGCATCGGCATTCATGTCGGATTTGCTCCAAATCTCATAATAGTCCAGGTCGGGATATAATCCTACATAATGTTGATTGCGCCGGGTATAGATGTGGAAAGTCACCCTTCATAAGTGATTCATGTCGAGCTAGCGTTTTTGGCAAGTCCGCTAATCGGACTCCCACAAACAGGAACGTGTCTCTGAATATAATAGTTTATCGTTAGTTGCATAATTTTATGTAATATAGTAATTATTTCCGGTACTAATTGCTGTTATAGTATTTCATGGGCAACAAATAAATTGTCGAATTCGTGAGCATTGTGTGCTAGAGCAACCAACTGGGTAAATGTGGGACCCTGATGTAATACGTGTAATAAAAGGTTCCATTGTGTAAAATATAAAATACCGATTGTCCTCCCCATCACTAGAAATAGTACATCTGTAGCTAACTTCATGAATATCTTGACATTGATAGCAACGATGCGTCGCACAAATTAAATTGGGCACTAGTTTATGTTCACCCATATCCTTGGCAACTAATCTCATAGTCTCAATATCGTAAACTATACAAAATCCCCTACACGTTTAGGATTTGTTTGACAACAAATATTGCATTTATTTACGTAAACAGCACAAGTTTTACAGAAATGTTCACCACAAACATGATTGGATTTTCCGTTACGCCAATCGAGTTTTACACCAAACTGAACGCATACCTGATCATGATCACATATACGTAGATTTCCGTTTGGCCTTTGCTGAATGCCTGTCAACATATTTGATTAGCAAAGGTACTATTACAACTGTCGCAATGTAATTTTGTTTCATCTGTACTTTCTATATCACGATTATAGGTTCCGCAGTGACTACACAGATTTGGGCATGTGTAGAACCGACGTTCTACATAGGGATTTAGACAATATTTGCAATAACCTACCTCCTAAAACGATGCAATAACATCTACATCGTAGTAGTTATCTTCAAAACGAATAAAGATTTTCCTCTTTGCTGTAGGACTAACATACATTATGTCGTACCGGCGTATTTGACACATGACCATAAACAATAATTTGATACTTCTCAAAGTACCTTTGGAACATATCTACATCTAAACAGCAGCCATTCCAGTACATAAATCTACCCCAGCATAAAAATACAGTTCCATTGCATTAGCATGCTAGTTTTCAGGATGGCTTTCATATATGCTGTTTTATTATAATTTTCAGCCGCCTTATTTCGCCCCATTACCAATTCAAGGGCAAGGCAAATTGGAAGTTTTTCTACAGGAATAATGCGGTTTTGCAAATGATCTGCACAGGTCAAATACTTATAATTACGACGGCCCCCTGACCTGGACAAGGATCTGTAATATCAACACTGACGGTGATATTGTCACCTAACAGGAATTCCTTATTAGAGTTAAGTACATTTTCGATTTTCCGGAGCATGCCTTTCGCCGTACTTTTGATATTACAGATCCTTGTCGAGCTCAGGGGTGTCGCCGTAATGATAAGTATTTGACCTATGCAGATCATTTGCAAAACCTCTATTCCTGTAAAACAACTTCCAATTTGCCTTGCCCTAGCATTGGTAATGGGGCGAAATAAGGGGGATCAAAAGTATAATAAAACAACATGAAAGACCATCCTGAAAACTGGCATGCTAATAGAAAGGAACTCTGTTATTATGCTGGGGCAAATTTATGTAGTAGTAATGGCGGTAGACTAGATGATGTAGACATATTCCAAAGGTACTTTGAGAAGAAATATCAAATTATTGTTTATGGACATGTGTCTAAAACATGCCAGTACGACAAATTGTATGTTAGTCCTACAGCAAACACGAAAATCTTTATTCGTTTTGAAGATAACCACTACGATCTCGTAGATGGTATAGCAACATTTTAAGGAGGTAGTGTTTATTGCGAATATTGGCTAAATCCTTATATAGAACGTCGGTTCCACACATGCCCATATCTGTGTAGTCCCTGCGAACCTATAATCCTGATATAGAAAGTCCAGATGAAACAAAACTATATTGCGACAGGTGTAATCGTTCCTTTGCTAATCAAATATGTTTAGAAAGGCATGCAGCAAAGGAATAACGGACATCTATGTGATCATATTCAGGTATGCGTTCTACGTGGTGTAAAACTCGATTGGCTTAACAGAAAATCGAATCATGTTTGTGAACATTTCTGTAAAAGTTGTGCTGTTTACGTAAATGAAAGCAATATTTGTTGTCAAACCAGAGCATCCTAAACGTGTAGAGGATTTTGTGTATATTGTTTACGATATTGAGACTATGAGATTAGTTGCCAAGGATATGGGTGAACATAAACTAGTGCCCAATTTAATTTGTGCGGCGCATCGTTGCTATCAATGTCAAGATATTCATGAAGTTAGCTACAGATGTACTGTTTCTAGTGATGGGGAGGACAATCGGTATTTTATATTTTACACAATGCAACCTTTTATTACACGTATTACATCAGGGTCCCACATTTACCCAAGTGGTTGCTCTAGCACACAATGCTCACGAATTCGACAATTTATTTGTTGCCCATGAAATACCAGAACAACAGCAATTAGTACCGGAAATAATTACTATATTACATAAAATTATGCAACTAACGATAAACAATATTATATCCAGAGACACGTTCCTGTTTATGGGGGTCCGATTAGCGGACATTCCACGGTCTAGATGAATCACTTATGAAGGGTGACTTTCCACATCTATTCAATACCTGGCGCAATCAACACTATGTAGGATTATATCCCGACCTGGACTATTATGAGATTTGGAGCAAATCCGACATGAATGCCGAGGTCATTATTATATAGCATAGGGAATGTGTCGAAAGTAAAAAGATAATCGACTTTCAACGTGAACTGTTACAATATTATCAAAAAGACGTACGGATCCTAACTTTTGCACTGATTCGGTTTTCTGATCTTATTGAAAGTAAAACGGGTGCGCTTCGATGTTTTGCATACCTCCACAATTGATGCAGGTGATATGATATTATCATTTACAGTAGATCAAAGATAATAACAACCCAGTTATCCCACCATCAGGATTTCATCATGGGACGAATCAGAGCAAGCAGGCTAAACTGTGGCCTCGGTATATGGAATATACACGTAATGTTAAGTTGTAAAGCTATGAACGAGGTGAGGCTCAGTTTAAACATTTGAAAATAGACGACTATGATAAAGTTACTCGTACAGCATATGAATATTATGGCAGTTACTACCGTGGACACCATTTTATAACACAACTCAAGAACCTACCTATAGATAAGCAAGGTCGTAGTCTAAATACTCGATATGCCGAAACCATCGCGAGAGAGGAGTTTTTGCGTAATACATGTAAGGTAAATGTTGTATCCTTATGGGAATGACAGTGGCACAAACAGGTAGACTTCACAATTCAAACATTTATTCACGATCAGTGTTCTAATATTGAAGAACCATTACGTCCTAAGGATATATATAAAGCTGGACGAACCTAATTATTCCAACCGATTTACGAATGCTCTGAATCAGATATAATAGAGTATGTGGATTATACCTCGCTATACCCATGAGTTTTGTCTACGCACCAACTTCCGGTTGGACCCATAACCATTCATAAAGGAACGGACATGACCAATCCAAGTCAGGTCCAAGAATTTGTACATTGTAAGGTTTTACCTCCTACGAATCTAGCCATTCCCATCCTACCATACAAAGCCCATAAACTAATGTTTGACCTTTGTAGAACCTCTAAGAAGGATTTACATACCGTTGATTGTACTCATACAGACGTGCAACGTGCCATCAAAGTAGTTTTCTGCACACCAGATCTGCATGCCGCCTTGAAAGGAGGATGTGATTTTTCAGACGGACGAAATTTGGGAATCGGAAATGTCCGTAGAATTATTTCGGCCTTATGTAAATATGTTTCTGAAAATGAAACAGAAAACCTTCGTGTTTCCTGAGAATTGCCGTACTGAGGAGGATAGGCAACGGTATATTAACGATTATTTCCATCACGAGAGTTTAGTTGGAGTATGATAACATTAGCAAAAATGAGGGACTCGGATTAATATCTAAGATATATTTAAACACGCTGTTTGGGAAATGGGCTCAAAGATGCGATCTTCCGAAAACAAAGGTTATTACAATCCAAGAGTTCAATGAAATTGCCTCTTCTTCCCACTTGGAAATTAAACATGTTACTCTTATTGGTAGTAAGCTTCTTGTTACATACCGTGATTTAGGAACCGAGAACACACCCTATACATTCAGCAATATTATGCTTGATGCCTTTATTTCCTTAAAGGGCACGATTGCGTCTGTATGAGACCATGCGTACTGTCGGTATAGCACGTCTCCTGTATTGTGATACCGATAGTATTATATATGTAAGACGACGTGATGAATAACCTTTGCTACCGCTGGGTGATTACCTCGGTCAGTTGACGGATAAACTGCCTCCAGGCTGGGAAATGCGTATATTAACTGCTACTGGACCCAGCTATGTAACTTAGTATATTAACAGAGTATATTAACTATGCTTATGAGCTAAAGGAAATAGCTACGGGTAATCTTGGCCATGTGATTAAAATTCTGTGTAATCATTTAAATCAGCGAACACGGAAGAACATAACGTTTGAGGATATGTATAATTTTGCAAGAGGAAAGTATAAGAGTAAACAAATCTTTACTCCTAGTCATATCCATCGTAAACCAGACTAACGTGTCATGTGTAAGATCAGACAAAAAGACATCATGATGATGTACAACAAAAGCGACGGAAATTTTATCCAGATGATACGAAACAATATGACTTCCATGCGGGTTTCGAGGTTAGAAAAACAAAAAAGCGCTGACAACTGAATCCGAATAATACGGAACAATATATGGCTGGTCCATACAGGTTTCGAGAATAGAAATATAAAAGGAAATAAAACTCATGAGTGTTCGTAGTACATATTATATACAGTTCTCATTTAACATCCCTCGCTAATATTTGAACAACCATGGTTGTTCATTACATTATCTGGACATATCAATGACTTTTACATACATAACTTTTATCTATTGTTTGACGCGCAATAGGGCAAATATCCTAGATGTGGTACGGCTGTATGGTGGCTCAAATCGTATACATCTATTTACTTAGTTTATATACAACGACAGTAACCTATCCTAATCGTTAGAAAGCATTCCTTTTGTTCATATCTAAACGACCAACTGTGTCCTGATGGTTAAACCATTTGAATTGTAGCAACTGGTTTATGACACGACAAACTCCTGGATCCTGGTGGTTTGCAACAATGTTTGTATGAAATGACAACTGTATCCTAATGGTTCAGCGCCTTATTTCATAGCAATCTGTGAAAATACAATGTCAAAACCTTGTATCCTGGCAGGTTAGTACCTTATATTGCTTTATATGAAAGGATGAACATTGCATCCGGTGGGTTATACCACATTATAATGGACTAATCTGTTTATATGAAACGACAACACTTGTCTGTTGACGGTTCGACACCGGTATTCTGTATCCGTGTACGTTATTTGTATCACCCCTATGTGTAAATTCTATATTTTGTAAAATTGAACTATGTTTATACAATGTCTTGTAACTATTTGTTATATTATGTAGAGCTCCGTGTAACAACAAACCAAAGCACTGTATCTGTTAATTGCACAAGAAACAACTTCATTAATTACATGCATTGCCTTTTATTTTTAATCCTGCTCGAACGCTAAAAGTGTAGCCCCATGTACAAAGTCCTTGCTCCATAACACATCGTATATTGCTTGCAAATTGTCGTCATTGGCTATCATCTTTATATATGCGCGTGTGAAGCTTGTTACAAGGATGTTTTCATCCGGATGCATTTCCACAAATATGTTGTACAGGCTAAAGTATCGAAAAACGCTAACGTCTCCAGACCGTCTTTTAGATCATCTGTTGCAAGGTTGGTACATTCGTGATCGGATTTTAGGGGAATGCCTGCGTAGGACTCAATACACGCAACAGAAAATGTTGGTTTCCATCTATCTATAGCTTTCAGAATACAATTCTCACTCACGTCTAACTCTGAACAGCCACAAATTGCCATCGTAGTCGATACTGTGTTCAGTTCATGTCGATTCAACTGCTTTACAGGCATTGCCAGCCAATCACAGTGCTCTGTTTCAATTCGATCATGTAATATAGCTATTCAATAAAATCATGGCAAAGGCAATGGGTTCCAGTCTATTTGAACAACTCTGAGCAAAGACATTGCGTACTTATTTCGCTTTTTGTGGTCATATCACTTTGCATTCATAGAGGGCGTTGGTAATGCTGTAGTCACCGAACGGTGTTATTTAGCTCCATCAAGTGACGTACTTATGACCCGAAACTAAGATCGCAACAATTTCGTTACTGTGTTGGCTAGTGCTAGTCATTGCTATTCCACACTGATCACTGCAAAAAGTCGAACGTAGGGATGACACTAACAGTACTTGTCCGGTTCCCAATCTATACTCTATGTGGGATTGCTTCCTTGAAACTCGGTGAGCATCTGTGCCTGGTATTTGCAAATCAATGCTCTACCAATCGAATAACCAGGTCAAATATCAAGCTTTTCGTCGATTCAGCTATTGACTGCCATTATGTCTATTTAACATGCTACAGGGGTTCTACGCCGTGATGGTCTGTACATTTTATTCTCTCTGTGTGCTATTCGGTATACAAAAAATCTACCTATAGTTCCCTAATGCATCAGACATTTGTTTCTTATATGCAACCAGTGTAAATTTAATGTACACACGGTTGTCTTTATACGTAGTGGCCTACGGAGTTGCTTATGAGTGTATTTCGGTCATTGCTAGCTATTATCTATGTGAATGACACGTCGACTTGTCATTACCGTGTTCTACCGTTGGTCCTAACTCTAATTTCACATACTCAATTATAGTACAGTTTGATAGGGACTGGTAATACAAACCTGGGGGTATATTTAAAGAGACGGTTTATTCCTATCACTATTCTGTATGACATCCTTAGATGTGTCATATATTATGACAGCAGTAACTGTGTTGGACAAGACAGTCCATCCAAAGCTTTAAAAATGGGACGTAGTAATATTGGCGTCTCGTTACGGTTCCATCATACTTTCCCCATCCTAGGGTTTGATAAATCAGCCTTGGTTTCTTGTTATTCTTCATCTTCTTCAGCGTTTTATTATTATTATGATTATCCTTAAGTTAATTCTTATTATTATTATCCTAATTAATATTTGGAAATCTCAGAGCAGGGAGACAAATGAAGTGATCTCATTATTAAACCGCATTTCCTATACGACACTGGTTATTTCCCAGTTCTGTGGTGTACTTTTCCATTGTTCATTTCAAATTTTATTGGGTACAGATGAAATCCAGCATTGGCACAATGATGGCAGAAATGTGTGCAAATCAAGATATTAACACATCACTCTATATCCCCTATCTACAACGTTCGATCGCCATGTAAGAATTTTATTCTGGGAGTTCGACAACCCTCGCTACGTTACAAAATTGTTATTTCTATTTCTCTCCACTTTCGCGTTTGAATTTTCAAAATCGGTTAAATAAACAACGAAGATACACCGAATTCAAAATTTCGGGAAGCTTTAGCGCATTAATTTTTTTGACTTTTTTAATTTTTCCAGTCAAGAAAGTCTTAGAATTTTATATACAGTAAGCTAGTATCTTTTATTTTGTGATTCTCGGCGAAAAAAACTTTTGACCTGTTCCCCGCTCTGCCTACTTTAACGTTAATTCCCATATTCTTTCTTTATATAGCTAGCGCCGTGATTGTTAGGGGAATGAAAATGACCACTAACAGTGTTATTAAAGTGGATAGGACAGTATAGGGCGGGTTAGTTGGCGACAGTGCTTTGTTGACTCTTACACAGCTTGAAGGCGTTCATTCCAGCGTCGAATGTTGAATTTCAACTGAAAGTGTGTGTGTGTACAGTACATGCGTGTGCTTACCAGCTATTTAATGCGATGGTGGCTCTGTTCTAGGGGTGGCTTTTGAAACCTTCTATACGTTGAAGGTCACCAATGCCGAGCGAAGACATACCCCGAACTGGTTCGACACAAAACGATTTATTTCCAACACTCTTTTTGTTTTCTCTCATTTCTTTAAAAAAGTATTTTTTGTTTCCATTTCGTTCTGTCGGCGGACATCTATCACCTGTTTCCTTAATTGATCGTTACTCCTTGAAATCTAACGTACTGTGCAATGTACTTTGATATATTTTGGCATCGCAGAACACAGTCCACGCAACTATAATCCTTTCACATTCCACTTCGCCGGGGGTTGTCATGTATATTTAATTTTTTATCAAAGCGGTAGCCTTTGCTATTCAACACATTTACTTCCAGTCAACTTCGTCCTGACTCCCCCTCTCTACCTCGCCCTTTCTTCATTCAATCTTCCGTACCTCTTTTCCTTCCCGCTTCCTTTCGCCATTATGTTAGAAGCATTTCTTTCTGGCGATCATCTAGTGTTGTCTTTCTCCAGATCTTCTTGCCACATAAGGTTACATACGTCACTCAATCAACGTGTCGAGGTTTTGCGTCCACCCGTCATTCGTTATAATGCTATTAGATATAAACTCTTGAATGGGTGCGTTTCTTTGTGTTCCGATTCCTCCATATGATAATTCGAGCCTCTACACACACACTGTTATAAAACTGTGTGCATGTATCCATGCATGAACCCTAGGTTTGTCAGGAATTCTACTACTGTATGATGAAAATGAAAAGGCCATCAAGAAGCGAAAAGTAAAGGATAAAAAAGTTTTCTTGTGACTTTGACTCTGGCATTCCTGGCGTCTTCTCTCCTTAAATGGTCGCCCGCGGATGTAATGTCTCCTGTAAATGGAGCTCTCAATTAGAAATGTTGCTGTAACCTTCCCAGCAAAGAAAGAAAAGGAAGAAAAACAGGATATGAAAGAAACTGTCGTCATATACACATGGGAGCTCGTACAGAGAAATCTCACGTTGACATCCGACTAAAGGATCAATGGAGAAAGAATGCTCCTTTCCGTTAGTTGAAAGACTTAAGAAACTGGACAAAAATGTTCAGGACATTATCAAAAGTCTAATTTAACATGAAGTATCAACTCACTGAAGACATTACCTGATTACACTATATTTATTCTGGTGCCTAAAATTATTGTCGTTAAATAAAATGGAGAAAGTACTTAATAACTTGTATACGAAGACGTATTCTTGTCACATATTGAGCGTACAGCCAATTGAATAAAGGTGCGTGTTATTGAAACTAAGATGTAATCACATTAAATTAGAACAAATATGCAAAAATGCATGTAATATCACGATTGTCATGGTATCACTAATTCGAAATGCTGTATTCAGCGTTGAACAAGCCTGTTGATTGGAAAATACTAAGATAAAGATAATTATATTACGATATATGCAATACTCGCAAGCCATAGCAAATAACAACAGCAAATGTATACGAGAGCCTAAATGATTAATGAAATATAGTGTACATAAACAAAACCTTTAACAATAGGTTAGTATCATTTCCCTATGGTTTCTGTGATGGGCGTAACCCATACAAACATATATTAATTATTACAGCTAGCAATTAGTGGTGTACTATGCATAGATATGCCACAAGTATACCAATGCAAACCAAGAACATGATCTAGCAATATGGATTTAATCGCTCTGTAAATACAGTGTTGCTAGCACCTTTTTAGACTATTTTTATTAATATTTTATTAAAAGTAACCAAATTTGAATTATTTTATCGGGGGTAGCGACCATCCGTTTTCAAACAAATAATCGTAGCATGTATCCTACTCACTATGCCTACACAGAAAATCATGTACCTCAAAAAAGTAAATTGCATAAAGTCTATGCGTTTCGTTTATAAACTTGAAGTCGCAATTTTGATCCTTGATGTTAGTAGTAAAGCAACTGAACTTTGAACTTTAGAATCTTACTTTGACAATACTGTTTTTGTTATTGTGGAAGATACAAATTTTCTCATTAGTAAAGACTGGAATTCTGTTTCTGATCTGAATACAAGAACGGCAACATGCAATAAATGGAACAAAAGTAGTTGCATTTAATATTTGGTAATCGAGGAGCATGAGTGATAAAGGCTGCAAGTAATAAAAACAGAGAAACTATTTTTTTTTCGTGAAAAATACGATTACGAGGCGTGCTGGATATGGTGGCAAAGGTTCCGAGTACTACAAAAATCCTAATTTTCTACTTGCCTGTTTTTCCAATACTGTTTCTATTTATATCGTAAAATTCGGATTTTGGCACTTACTGGTTTCCTATCGAAGCTCTTTAATGGTCTATTACATTTTTAACGGATGCGGACATTCAATATCAATTCTTCAACGCTTCATTTAATAAGCATAATTGTCGTATTCATCTTAGAAATATCGCGTTCTCGCTTTACCACGCTCTTAGCGCACAACTATGCTGATTGTCAAGATAAATATTCACCCTGAATGTTTGTAAACTAAAAAAAGAAAACACTCTGTAAGTAGTATAATGAAAAATATCTACATGTATATAAGGCCTACAAGCAAGGGTGGTATGGGGGATATGCGGGTACGCGAACAGTTCCCACATATTATATTTAATAGCATGTACACTGCAAAAGTTCATTTACATAACATTATTATACATGTTGTTTCTCGAAGCCTGGGAGATAAGCTACCCAACTCACTCGTAAGGGAAATTAATAGCGTATGTGTGAACATTTAAATGTTAGAATTTTTTTTCGAAGGTTTTTTTTTAAAGACAAAACATTTATTGTCACATTTCTACGTTTTTGTCAAGATATTTGTAGTTTCTTGTAGTATGTAACAAATAACGAAAATATTTAACAAGGGCTGTATTTTAAATCTGAAAACAGTGAATCTAGCACCATTTTTTCTTCATATTTCCTGGGATTCCCCATTAGTGGGAAGGCTTAGTTCAAAATTGTACATTTTATGTGTAAAAGCATGAAGTTTGGAATAAATGTAAATTATAACACACTACTAGATATTAAGCATTGCAGGCATTCACACCGTGCACCCTGAGCCGCCATATCAGTTATTTGCCTATAACTTTTGAGTGAATGGTTCTATTTTAATTTTCTTTACATAAAATTGTTAATAATTTACTTCTCTAATCATCTACTTAGGTTACCTACAACTTTTACCATTTATGTTTAGGTCCTTCATTATTTACGAGTCAAATGAATTTGAAGACTTTTAAAATCGGTAAACTTATTAATGTGTTCGAAAGTGACAAAATGAACTCAATAATGCCAATATCTTAATTTCAAACGTTTTACAGAATTACCCGTTTAGAAATGACGCCTGATTTCTATAGTAATGTTTCAGGTACGCTGTGCGCGTACGACTAGGAAAATACATCATTTGTAATTTATGTATTAAAATGACAGACACGTTACTCATTAGTAAATTGTAGAAAAAAAATCCATTTTTTTTTCACCAGAGCTCAGAGTAATCAGGAGTGCAATCATCTCTTGTGAAAGATTTATATTCTTTTTTGGAGATACGATCTCATAAGAAATAAAACGATTTTTCGAACTTCAAGTCCAAGCGTGAGACCCATTTCCACCCTATGCCTCTAAACCATCACTCCTGTACACCAACTCTTATTTCACCCCCATTCCACTACTTTGTTTGCACTGTTAACCAGTCCTTCCCTTCTACGTTATCTTTCACTCAAAAGGAATGCATTATATGCAGATCATCGACAAGTATTTATGGCCAACGCAGCGGGTTTTCTGATTTTGTGGAGGTTCTATGCAGAAGGTTGCAGCTAGTGGCAGCTACATCATGTACGCCCTGAAAGTATTTATCCTGAACTTTATATTAACGAAAAATAAGTGTTTTTTTTTGTATGTCTCGATGAAATTGATAAAAAAAATATATCCAAAATTTTACGTTTGTTTTTTTATGTATATTTAGTATTACAAAAACGTTAGGATACAGCTCTTAACTACATTGAAGTTATGTTCCACTGTAGCTAAACTAGGAAACCTAAAATATTTACATAAATAATTTACCTCAATGGCAGCTGCAGAAAGAAAATGTACACAAATGCATTCCGAAAATGTTAAAGTTTGAAAAAAAATCACTATAGATTATCTATTTCAAGATTACAAACGAAGTGGTTTGGTGTCTATTGGACATTTAACTGCAATATAAGATGGTTTTCGAGTTTATTTTTTAATTGGACTTATGGTACTTATTGGATTTTGTCCAAGTTATTTTTTGGACTTCGTCCCACACTGAGGTGCAGCGGTTGCCGACAATAATTTTTTGTCGATTTGGGGTCAGTGAGCATAACAGAGTCGAATGATACCAAAATTTTGAAAATCAGCGGAGGGCCTCATTGGTGGGGATCGGTCAGTTTTGGGGGAGGGAATGTGTTCTGATAAGAATTTTTACCGATTGGGATCAGTGAGCATAAATGAGTTGAACGACACCAACATTCTGAAAATCGACAGAGGTCCACATAGCCGAAGTTGTCTCAAATTTATACTTGCGTGAATCTTAGGAAATATTACTGAAATTTTCATATAGGCTTCGTGCAGGAGTGGGATGTCGTTGGTTTTTCTGATTGCTTTTCCATTCAACATTCTTTTAAACTGCTTCTCTGTAAAAAGAATCTACGGCAACTAGTAAACACAGTTCTCTAGCTAAGACTGAAGTAATTTTATACTGCCGTCCCTATTACACATCGGTGTACAGGGGTACTTTCATCGGCGGTTCAGTTCAGTGCCTCACCTTAGGCTGTCATTATTGTGTATTTTAAGTTAAAATCAAAATGAGGATAATACTTCAATCTTAACTACGGTAGGCATAAAACAATACATACAATGAACAAAAATAAAATGTACACTTGGGCGCTGTTATTCAAAGTACAAGACACTATTAATACAGAGTACAAGGGTAATTAGCACATATTTACAGTTTGTGAAGTCCATATTCATGCTGACATTCTTAGGTGTTTCCTGTTCCCATTTGCGTGGTCTGATTCCACTAGATTGAGATATAATGGTTTTCGGTAGTGAAATACCGTTAGATCCAGTATTTCATTATAAAACACGTGATAGTACTGAATATTGCGGTGGTGATTCCGATCAATATCATCTAAATTAATCACTGTTCTTTGTAGAAAAGACTCTAAAAAAACTTAACTTTATATGGCTGTTTATGATTATATCCATGCTACTCGTCATCCTCCATCTGTCATTTGCAATATAGGCAAACCACTAGCTTATTTACTTGAACACAATATATCTTACACGAATGTTTTTACATGAGAAAAATAAATTAATTATGAAAAAAAGTATCTTACTTGTTTCATGAGTCTCCAAGTTTGAATTAAATCCTTCACAAGAGGCTGCCTGGCTTGTTTGGAAGGAATCTGAAAATTATGAAAAATATATTACTTGACAATTTTAAAACATACATTGTAGTATTTATTCTAAATAATAATAATACTCACGCAAAATTCATTAAGTTAATTTGTAGAAATTATTATTACAGGGCAAGTAATGATAAACATTCGAATTCAAAGTAAACATTATTTCTATACCAGGTTGATAAACTTTCTAGCAACTATAATTTTTCTCATTGAATAGTTAGGACATCTAAATTTTTGAAGGACTTGTAAACTCTCCTTATTCGAATATTAGAAACGAATACCTTGAGTTTAGCTTATGCAAAAATTATCCAATACTCAGCTTGCACAAAATGTCTTTCCAACTGGCGATACATAAATTCTAATCAAAAATAGTGGGTACTGAAAATATGAAAGAGCGAATTTAAAACATTGCTGGTGTCTTTTAGTTAGTGGTGGAATCTACAAAGGCTAGGAACAAAAATATCACGATGAAGGGAAGCAGCTTCACCATTACCATTTTAACGCTAAAATAAATACCATCGGTAAAGCTCCAAGATGGTCAGATATTTTGAATGCCTGTCTACTATGAGGTCACAAAATCAAGGCAAATTATAGTAAGACGAATTCTCACCAATTTTGGGGTCTGTCCAGGATAGAATTCTATGAGAAATTTTGTTACTGTATCTTTCCTTAAAGAAAACAATAGCTATGCTTGTGTTAAACACTGCTTTATTCTCCAGAGTCGAGTCCTAAAGACTAACACCTGTTTCAGAGTAGAATTCATCTACGAGAAAAGAATGTTAAGAGGCCACTCTAGTTGAGTTTCATTTTGGCTTGTTTGTAGGTATAGTAAAATCAATTACAACTTTTACCTACCGACCGCCATAGCTTCATGGTATTGCGTTGGCGTAGTATTTTTGAGGTTCAAAGTCAACTAAAGATCAGAACGCGCGATTATATTCACAAAGGATTTTTCCTTAGACCGTAAACATAGGTTGCATGCATTGCAAGACACTGACACCAATTGAAACTCAATATCCCGAATGCTTCAAAGAGCATAAATCGATACTGAAACAAAATTTGCTATCCAGGCCTGAGACTCAGATATCTAATTTAAACTGGTCCAAACTATTGCTTTAATATACTTAGTATTTTGAAAATTTCAACAACTTTTCTGCGTATGTAATACATGGAATATAAACTCACTAGTCATGTATTACACATCTTAACAGACATAATATATCCTTCTCTCATTGTGTTTGAATTAGAGTATTCGGAAAAGCAGGGTGCGTCTGCTTTTAAAATGCTTACCAATTAGCTCGATTGATAGGTAACAGTGTTGACTACCTGCAAGATTCAAACCTAGCTCCTTCAGAGTACGAAATCAATGTTCTATAAACTGAACTATATGAAATGTACTTGAGATATTAATTAAAAGTGTATTTGACCTTGTGGTTCAAGTGATTCCTTTAGTGGGTTGATTAAAGATATCCTCAACTATAAAAATGTAAAAAGTGAATATAAAGCATCTTTGAAAGTAAATGTGTCATCCTATTCAAATTTTTATGTTCTTTAAATTATCAGTCTCACATGCAAGTTCAAGCCTTATTGCAGGCGATCCGATTGGCGAAGCTTAATAAGCAACAGTGTTAATTTTGTGCAAATTTTAAACGGACAGGTTTTTAATCGAAATTCCTTACCTATTCCTTAACGAGTTTGAAATGTAGCCAATTTTCCTAAATACTCGCGAATGGTAGCAGAAGCCTGGTGCCTACACTTGAGTTAATTGGCGAAGACTTACACAGTCACACCAGGTAAATGCTGAGATGATATTTACAGAAATACGAGATGGTCATCTACCATTCTTTTACGCTATTCAGGCTGAGATTGTTTCAATTCCATGAATTTAAACCATGCCCTGGACAACTACATATATCTATGAGCTTGCTATTAGAAATGTAGTTCTTTACGAAGTGTGGACAGGCCAGCGCCTTCATCCACCAGTGGATAAAAACATGGCTGAATATTATGATGACAAACGTTTCAAGTAAGTAAATCTAAATAACTTTACGCTAGAACATGTACAACAAACCTTTCTGTTCGAAGTACGAAGACAATTTTTTTTTCTCTAGAAAGAAGCCTTCAAATAATGCTATATCTCATTTCAGACTAAAGAAATAACGTATCGAAATGATTAGGATATTGCCAGCGCAAAAATTATATATGAATCAATGCTATCGAAGAGGGAGGATACAAACTCACTGATAGTATTAAGTTTTACTACTTTGCAATCTATTCTAAACACGATTTTGTTTCGATCAACTATTGATTCTAGCAACTAATTATGTTCTTAAGTATTACTGTTCTTTCAGTCGTACAGTTATATATGCATTTTTCAAAGTTCTGTTCCGTTCAATAGGCTAATTCCTTTGAATACCTTCAGGTAAAGACTCCTTGTTATAGAATTCTTTTTCTACCAGTCAACGGTGGTTAACCAATACAACTGCCAAAGAGTCTCTCTGTATGTACAAATGAAAAATCTCTCTCATTCTTCCTTTCTTCTTTCCTCCAAATTTTCTCAGGCAAGACAAGAAGAAACGTTTTCTGAGTTTCCCGACTAACTGGTAGGGAGAGCTTAATAGCGCACTTAATTCAGACGGGCCTTTTTTAAAAACTGGTTCTTTCAAAAAAGTGTCAACATAAACATCGTCCGTGTAAATTCTTCAAAAGGGAGTTGGTTATTAAGTATTATACACGGAGTCAATCCTGCCACACAAAGTAGTGATTTTCAGAGAAACTGCAAAATTCTGTCTAATAAATTTGTGGATTCAAATTACACTGCAGTTATCATATATTGTATTTTCATCTGGGAAGTAAGTAAGAAAGTCTAACGTTCAAAGGAAAATGAATGTAACTCCACTCACAATCTATTTATGCAGTTCGCAAGATTATATCTTGCTCGTTGTTCATAATGAACATCACATGGCGGTGTGAACCTAAAATTTAGTTAACTGAAATTTTTCCCACAACATTATAGATATTCAAGCGTCTTTAAAATTTCCTTGCTTAAACTGTCCAATCAAATCAAATGTCTATCGCTTTGGAGATTCAAGCATAACTACATCTTAAATGTAAGAGTTCAGTTGTATTTTTGTAATCGGTTGAAGTGCAGTGCAAAATGTCACTTACACTTCCAACTGTGAGTACTAGCGAAAAGTCTTCAGACTTCGTGCAGAGGGCGACACACGCCTCATTAATACAGGACTTAACAGCAAAATATGGATTTTCCCTTGGCCCGTATCAGCGTAAAAAATATTTAGTTTTATTGACAAACGAAAAGGATACGTGTTAGGCCCGATTATCGGGCGCGATTTAAAAGATGGCTTGAAGCCCGTAGGGCCTCTACAGAAAAGCAAATGAAGAAGCGGTCGGAAGCTGCATAGTTAATAACGAAGTGACGAAAGAGGAAAAACAAAAACTTACTCCGGAAGTGGTCCTTTCCTCAAGTACCAGCGATGAGGAAGCAGAAATGCCTTCAATTGGGAAGGGGTCAAAAGAAAGTCATTGATGTAATATATGGAAATTGTCAATGTCCCGAGTGCTATAGGGACTAGTCTCTATTAGCAAATTGTAGATAGTGTATATATTTTATTATTAATATATAATAAAATATATACACCCGTGTTTCTTTGGCTCCCCCTCCCCTGGATTTCAACAAGGTCTGGTAAGTACTCAGTTGCCTTTACAATATGTTTTTGTTTCCATAAACATGTGTCTTTTCTTTTCTACGATCAAACTTTTCAGAACGAGTATGCTTTCGAATTCGTACACGTAAATAAGTTATAAAATTCATAAGAATGTTAACATTAATTTGGAAAGTATTAATTACTTATGAGGCAAAGTTTAATAATTTTCTTGACTAATAATTCGCTTATTTGATACTTAGCAAGCGATTTTCGTCTTTTAACATTGGAAAACTTAAGAATTCATTAGTACATAATAATACAAATATTTAAAGCAAAATCATATTGATCTTTTCAATTAGTTAACCTCTATCGCCCATTGAATGCATACTTTAGCGAACCAAATGAAACGATAACTTATGGAAGAAATATGCCTGATGGTAGCACAGCAAAATAATTATGCAGTGATTAGATTAAAATACTAACATTTTCTCACATTTTAACCAATACATTCTATTTAATCATTACATTATATAAATAGGCAAGTATCTCCAAACTAGGTTTCCGTGTTTCTAAGAAAATCACTTCATATAATCAAAGCAAAAAACGAAACAAATTGCTGACTGATTTGTAACTTCAACATTTTTGAATCTAGAAATACGACTATGAGTTAGATTTTCAAGATATTTTACACATCTTCTAGAGGTATAAACTAGGAAGTACTATTGAAATTAAGCTGGTTCATTACAACTGAATTACTGAAAAGTCTTCATTAACCTTAGTTAAATAAATAATACAAAGAACAGTTCTTCGTGTAAAATACTTTTTTACTCAGCTTATCTCCATATTGCTATGAACTTAAGTCTATTAGATGACCCGCTAGCCTTCTTTGTTCCAGGGATTGCCTATCTAGAAATTCAGGGGAACCTAGCAACAGATTCGTTCAAATATCGACTGTTAAACAACAATATCTTAAATCTCGGTGAAACAAATTTTCCTATTTCCTCTATATTATCATTAAAAGACTAATTACCAAGGGATGTCATCCCTCTCAGTTGTGATGGGCTTAGGTCATCATTTTACTTTTTATTTTTCTTAATGTATTTATATACTTTTCATGATTTAGCTCGTAATGCTGCTGGTTTACCAATATGCAATGTATAGTGTCTGTTACAATTAAAGATTTTCAAAATAATACGAATTGAAAGAATTTAAGTGTTCACTAAAATATTTTTTCAGTAATAACTATTCAAGTTTGGTTCCCACTGGATGAATCAATAACGCTTTACCACTACCTTAAAGTTCAACGCGAGTGAATAGTCTCCCACAAATCGAGCCTAAGACCTGTTGATTACAAGTCCATGTAGCTAAAGAAGTTAAACTGGTATTAAATTAATGGTGTAGTTACTTCAATAAACAAAAATGATTTTCGCCGAGCCTAATCTTATCTATATGCTCAAGTGAAAGTTAACATGCTCCAATTGTTTTACAATTTGAACAGCTAACTAAGTACATTCTTGCCACTGCTAGAGCAAGGTGAATCGATTGTACTTTACCATTGCCTTGTATTGAACGTGTTAATAACCTGCATTTTTGATAAAGTAGGTTTCAATTCATTCTATTCATCGAACCCTGTGCAAATCATATGTATATGGATGCTAGCTAGCCATTCTTGGTCCTGTTCTTTCTAATATGGATAATTGTGCTTGAGCACACGAAGCCAGTTAAATGCTTATTTTAGATTACTCCAACAATTGAACCTTTTAAATATCCCTGGTATGTTTATCACAGAGATTTCCAATATTAAGACTTTATTTGTTTTTGAACAGGCAAATGATGAGGAAAGGGGGATAAAGTAATTTTTAATGTTCTCTTAAAGTTTCTTCATAGAAACAGTAAATTCAAATATAAAGTATTGCATTCCGATATTTTTATACAGTGTTAAATATTTCACTCATAATAAGCTGTCTGACCACGGATTCCGCCCGGATTTACAGTTTGAGGGGGTGAAAAGCTAAAATTGGAAGGGTGTAAGTGTAGTTCACTGCGATTTCCCACAGAATTTTTAAAGTTGGGAGATCGTCTTTCAAAATTCGGAGCCATGGCGCAATGTTAAATCAATGGTATAGCATTCAGAAGGTCGTGGGTTCAAGTCCTGCTGGCGACCATCCTGACTGAGATTTTCCTTGTTTCACCGATCGAATAGCAAAATAGCACCTTAAATAAGACACTGGTCGATACCTTCTTCATTCTCCCCCTACCCTATTCCAGCTTGAGCCAAAATTGAGGGCTTGTAGCATGTTATAAGTGGAGTTTTTCATGGCTTTGATTCATTTTTGACCACAATTTTAAAAGTTGAGACGGGGTGCTTGTAAATTTGGGTGTACGGCACCTTTATTGTCACCGAGCTACCGTAATGATTACGAAAGCGTTGGTTTAGTATTTGGGAGGTCATTGCCCCTTGGATTCCTGCTAGCGCCCATCCATCCTGACTGAGATTTTTCAGGATTTTCAGTTTCGGGGGCTCTAAAAAATTAATGATTAGATTCTTTCAATAAACCAAGCAACCGTCGTGGTACAGCATTCGCTTTTGTACACGTGGTCACGGGTTCAAGTTCAATTCGATTTTATTTAATCATCTGCTAGTTTTATTCCATAATACATATTTTAGTTCTGTTGTACATTTTCAGAGCACCCTCCTCTATTGAATTATGTTTCAATATAAACACAATAAGCAATTTTATCTATATTGTAACTGGGAACACAGGAAGAAAATACAACAAAGCGAGTTTCAAAGAGGGAGAAAAGGTAATACAAAATATTCCGGAACAAAAGGTACAAGAAAGAGATTCCAGCTATATTAAACACGCGCTTTCAGATTTCCAAGTATCACGATCATCTCCCATCTGTTTTCTGTAAATACTTTATTGTTTCGAGTTCCACGTCAAAGTTTTCATTCAATGGGTCTAAAGTTGTGTTAATATAAACTTGAATTGTTAAAATGTATTCCGTATCGAAAGGGAGCTAAAAATGAAACAACCCCTCGTTTCTCTTGTGTACGCCCTCCAGCTGATAGTTTTTCTCTTTCACAAAACTACTTTTTCATGCCACCCCCCTCGACGGCAAGCAAAGACAATTTCAGCTCAAAAATTAAATCCTTGCTATACGTCACCCGAGCCAAAAATGAGGAGAAATTCAATAGGTAGGGCGCTACAATCACACCTGCCCAAGCAAAGAGGGAGAAAACTTACGTCACATGAGTTGACTTCACTCTTCAACCCCGAAATTACAACCATCAGAAAAAATCTTTCCATCCCTTCTGGAGTGCATCACAGACGAAAAAGCGACCACCATTTGGGAGACAGTGTTACAAAGACCTATCAATTTATCATAGTGTATGTCGGAAAGTTTTATTCGGATTTATTTTAGACTATAAACAAGCAACATATACTGAAATAATTTAATTTCCTATTAATAAGAATTTGAACTTAAATAAATACATTGTAAAGGTACTAAATAAGTTAAAAATTCACGACAATAATTGCTAGACGCTTTACATTATAAAAAAACGTAAAATCTCACTGGAATAGCGTAGGCGCCTATGGACTGGACTTGCAAACAAGAACCTCGGATTCGATTCCCGGTTCTACCAGCTAATACATCTGATCACTCCATGAGGTCTTCATTACTTTAATTGGAAGTTTTTAAATTTGAATAATATTCAAATCAGCTAAATAATTTTAATTTCGTCACATATTACTCGATTTAAGAATAAATTTAAATTTAAGAATTTTAATTTGGTCATTTCTAATGAACACCACAGGGGTGGTGACCTCTAAATTAGTTACGTAATAATACTCGATATGAAGAGCTATAACTATGATTTATTACTAAATTCAGTTATAATATTCTCGAATCATAGATTCTCGTTTCTAGGAACATTTAGAAGAAGTAATTAAGTCGATCACACCCCTACGCAGTGTTCATTATGAAAAAAATATGTAAATATTTTTTTAATCAAATAAGAATTATGTAAGTGATAGATTAAGGTCTGGAAAGCCTTGGAACAAACCTATCGATTACATAGACCGAAAAACGACGGAAAGTTTGACGGAATTGTGCAGTCAATCTACTAAGAACAATCGATAAGTTCGACTATTGATGGATAGTAGTAGTAGTTATACTGACAGCGAAGAGTGTAACCAACAAGCATAAATCACCCTGCACAATAAAAAGGAACAAACAAAGAATGAGTAGATATAATGAATTCAAATGATCAGAAGTTTTAAAAACCAGGCTAGAAAAAGGAAACATAAATACTACGGAAAAATTTCTAACAGTTTAAACAGGATTAATTGACCTTACACTACAAGACAAAGTAATTTTACATTTTATAAATCCGAAACTGACATCCTTCCCTAGGGGATCTGCGCAGCTAGTTACAACCTCACACGACAGGTTCGACACTGAAGAAATGGATAAACTACAAATCAAATGAGAAAATGAGGAGAGAGATTATTTAATAATATATTATAGCGTAAATAGGTATATTTGTAAATGTTTATATATCGATATCAAGATTCGTGCAATAGGAATGGGTCTTTGGAAAGTGCCCCCGAAGGATGTCTCTAATGTTCTAGAAAGATGGAAAGGTGAAGTTAAAAGAGTGGGCTTTACATTGTATTCAAATGATAGAAACGTTAGAAAAACTTTTGAAAATGCATTAACCAAACGCAAGAACACAAGACGAGACTGACGAGGAGAAAAATACAGAATATCCAGATAAATCTGGAAACACTAGCTACAACGAAGAAAAAATGATGAAACAATTATACGAAAGAAGAGGGTGGAAGACATGGATCCCGAGGTTCTCGAGGAATAAGAAACAAGACGGAACGACAGGAGATAAACATGAATTCGAACCTCCCTCGATCTTGGAGGATGTTAAAACAGAAGATCAAACGGAGGAAAAAGAACAGCGAGAACTTGGGAAACACGAATTCTACTACCCGCAAACATATTTGGAGGTTAACCATAGATCATCCAGGCTAGAAGAACCAAATATATTGGCGCCTGCCTTAAGAATTTTGGTCTGAAATTTACACCAGAAGGGCAAGAATATATATAACATTCTCTACCACTGATGAGACTGACAGGATGAAAAGAGATGATATCCCAACGGAACCAGTTGAGCTACTTAAATTAGTTGACAGGATTTTCGAAAGAGAATAAATTTTAGATTGGAAAGTGTGCATAGGCAATTTGTAATGGCAAATGGTAGACTTGCTTTAAAACCTCTAGAAAAAATTCCTGCATGCTACGTTTTTGTCAAACACCCATAACAAATTCGGAACTGAGAGTCGCCTAACTAAATGCAGATAGACGGAAAATAATAATGACAGAAGCACTAAAATTTGTAGAGGATAACAATATTGATATATTATGTATCCAAGAATCCTATACATACAGTAACGAAATTGGCATGCCAAAAGACGCTCATGTGGTAACGAATGCCGAGGACCCTATGGTGGAGACGATAGTATTTGGTAACCGAAAAAGTCTGGACGCAATAATTATGATTAACTTGTGTGACCGTTGGGTACAGTGCTTAATAGTTACATATTTAAAAGTAAGTTTCATCGTGGTGAATATTTACTTCCAGTTCAGTATCGAGACAGCGTTGACCTTATAATCAGCAAATTCAGATATAAACAAATAATAATAGTGGGAGATTTTAATACTCTCCGCTTTGGAACTGCTCCTAGACTAACCATAGAGGGGAATTAGAATTAATTCAACCTACAGGTGATCAATAGAGAAGGGTAACCGGGGTCAAATATTGACGTAACAGTAACAACTGAGAACATAGTATATAAGATTCCTGATTGGAGGGTTGAGGACGCAGTAACATCAAACAATCACAACTGAATATGTTTTAAACTCCAAAAGAAAAACGAAGAAGAGGAGATGGAAGACGATTTTACATACGATCCGAACACAAACTGGGATAAATTCATAAAAAAATCTCAATCCTCCAGAGATTGAAAGAAATGCTAATTTGAATGAATTAATTGAAAAAATAGGAAAACAGACATGAGAAGTTATTACTGGTGCCGCGCCGCAGAGGAAGTTGGGAGTAAAGAAAAGGAAGAGCTCATTTTGAACCACAGAGATTGAAAATGCGAAAAGAAGTAGTAGAGCAGCGAGGAAGAGATACTAGGCGCCCGGGAATAATGAACTAAGGCAAATGAGATTGGAAAGATATAGGCAACATATGAAAAACTGCTATTAAACGATAAGAAACAGACATGGAAATCCTTTCTCGAGAAAAACATATCTCTGGACCCTTTGGGAATGCCATATAAGCTAATTATGCAAAAGGTAAAAACAAAATAATTACTAAATGCGCTTAAACAGGAAGACGGGAACTTCACTACATCCTGGGAAGAGACTATGTATGGCTTGTCTGCTGGGAAACTGTTTTCCGGATGATAGACCAGAAGAAGACAGTCACGAAAACGAGGAAATAAGATCAACAGCACATCCATCTCAGTTCAATGAAGGACAAAACAACGAAGTGAAAAACGAGGAAGTTGAAAATGTGATCGAGCTTTGAAGAATGGTATGGCCCCGGGACCAGATCGAATACGGAACGAAATTTACAAAAGAGCAAAAGATTTATGGACACTATACCTTACCAGATTGTCCAAAGAATGCATAAACCAGCGCATTTCCGATCCCATGGAAACAAGCAAAGGTAATCATTCTACTGAAGGGAGAAGATAATGATAAATCTAATCCTAATTCCAATAGACCAATCTGCCTACTTAACGTTATAAGTAAACTATTTAAAAAAATAATCGTAAATACAAAACTCAGGGCACTATCTGAAACCTGCAATTCGGTTTTCGGAAAAACAAACCTACAGAGAACGCCATGAACGCGCTCTGTGATAAAATTATCGAGGTTAAGAAAACAAACGTTAAATACATTCTGGAGTTTCTTCGATATCACAGGGACTTTCGACAACCTCAGATGGCCGGCAATATTGGAAAAACTAAAACTGACAGTTACATCCAGACCTATGGATCTTAATTAAAAATTATTTTGAGAACAAAAAAGTCCTAATAACATCAGTCAGTAGGACAACAGAGAGAATACCTACAAAAGGATACCCCCAAGGGTCGATCTTCGTACCGGTATTTTGGGATATTGCATTGCAGCCATATCTGCTTGAGCTAGACGGATTGGAAGAAACAAATGCGGTGGTGGGGTACGCTGATGACCTAGGAGTTGTGACATCCGGAAATAGCACAAGACAATTAGAACGGAAAGCAAACCAAATTACAGAAATACTTGCATCGTGGTTCGGCAAAAATAAAGGTATCAATTGAAAAAAAAAAATGTTATTAAAAGGTAAATTAAGTTGGGAAAGGGCACCAAAAATACATGTTTACGATCTGCCTATTGGAAGAGTAGAATATTTCAAATATCTAAGCATTATATTACATGAAAAGCTAAACTTTAGGAAACACACTAGAGAAGCCACGGTAAAAGTCATAAAAATATCGAATAAACTGGTAAACAATATCCCAACAAAATATATACTTGCCATTAAGAATGTTTACGACTATACCATGATGCAATTATTCGCTCCATAGTAGCATATGGAGCTAGAATATCATATGGACATAGAATGAAAGACGTCAAGGAATTACTAGAAGTAAACAGAAGACAAAGGGTACTACTGCTGCGATCAACAGGGGCCTTCAGAACAACATCGACAGGGGCACACCAGGTTGTAACGGCGACCCTACCCATGCACCTACAAATTAGACAAATGGCGGCGAGTTACTGGCTGAAAAAGAACAATCCAGAAAAAGTACTAACCATTTTGGGAAAGAGGGTTGAGGATTTACGCCAGCTTAGGGGAGAGATGGTTAAAGAATGGCAACAAGAATGGAACCGATCAACAAATGAAAGATGACTCTACCGATTCCTTCCCTCAGTGGAGGAGAGATTAGAACTAGGTAATCTGGTGATATCTGAGGAGCTAATGCACTTCATCACTGGGCATGGCCCCTACAGAAACAAACTGCATCTCCTGGACCTGGTGGATTCTAATTTGTGTACCCAATGTTATGCTGTAGCCACGTCGGAGCATATGGATCTGGAATGTAGAGAAACAGAAGACAAAATGCAGAACAATAATCCCCCCACCCCCACCTCTTGTGCCATCTTTGGCTGAGCAATTTGCAGAATTTAGACCTGTATTCAATTTTGTGGCCTAGATTATTCTGTCATCGATAAGTGATTCTATGATATCTTTCAAAATAATGGATTTTAGGACTCCAAGAATATAAGAAATTTTGAACTCAGAAACAGAAAGAACATATTCTGAGAAGTCAGAAAAACACTTAACAAGTTTAAAACTCTTGCATTTCACTACCAAGGGGATGCAACACAAAGGCGGTGGATGAGTTGATGTTTTAGCATGGGAGTATCTATTTTCACATAACTTCTGTACCAGTGTGTGTACGATAATGAAATAAGCGGTGTATTATAAGGAAATGTGTGAGAAAAATAACTTTTACATCACATTGTTTTCTTGTCAACAATTCGTTACTGAACAACCCAAAGGTTAGATTATTAAATAAAGAAATAAATTGCCCATCTGAAATGATTTTCACGAAGTTATCCCACCTCTACAATCACATGAAAGAACAGTATGTTTTGGTCCTCCAATCCCTGAAACACCAACAAACCCGAACGTTGTATTATCTGCATTAGACTATACTGTAGCAAACATCGCAATCTGCTACAACTGTAACGTGAAAATAACAAATTTATGATAATGTTATTTAAAGACTGCAAATTGCGCCAATCAAAATATGAAAATCTTGTACTAAGGTTAGGTGAATTTCACATTAGTCTGAACTTTTTGAAAGTTATTGGCTTTGTGATGACAGATAGTGGATTAGAAGAATTGCTTGTTCAGTACAATTGGTGTGGCAAAAGCACAGCAAACAAGTCATGCAAAGTAAAGACTATTACAGGAGTGTAAGAATACACTGTCTAGTGTCTGAAGCTATGTGCGGACTAATGTGGCATAGTTCTCAATATAAGCTTGTAAATCGATCCGAAGATGTAGATAATACAAACTGTTTATTAGCTAAAGTTAGTTCAACATCCAATGATTCTCACATGCTGTATTTATTTTGTTTAAGAGACAACTAGAGAAAATAGGTTCTAGTGTTTAATTAAAAGCAGGTCTTCATAAAACGGTAAGGTCTCGTAAGAACTGAGTAAATAACCTCTTGAGCAAAATTAACTTTGAGCTTCGCCTAAGCATGCACGAAGTTTCTCGGGCGTGGATTTGCTTTTTCTTTCTATGATTCTGGAATTGGTAATGTCAACCAAGATGCCCACTTATTTCCTAGGACTTATGATCTGCTCTAGGAGGGGCGCAACTTGGCTGTTTGCAAAAGAGAGTATTTCACTCTGGTAACTGCATGAGCCTTCGAAATATCAAAACAAGAAGGTTAAATTAACTTGAAGATCTAAGATGTGAAAAACATTTATTTCTCCACAACAAAGAAAAACCTTCCTCTGCAACTACCATCCATCTTTTACGTAGGTTTGTACCAAGTATAGCTTAGTCGTTTAATATATAAGTTTAAATTGTTGACATAAAATCTTTACATTGAACTTTCGACTTCAA
>JAGDQP010005239.1:58911-79726 GCA_022664845.1 Lepisma saccharinum
GAAACTCCATTGAAATAGCGCCCAATATTAGCTCAGCGTTCTTGAACTTTTCCACGCCCATTCAAACAATTAACTAGACGTACACCTAAGCCTACTGCCTTACTTAAAGATGCAAAGTTTGAATGGAACATTGATCCCCAGTGAATACCAGTTTCAGCATCTAAAGGAAATGGTCATACTCGCGTACATTTCGATGCCATTTAAGCCAAACCAAACTCCTCATATCTACCTAGATAGTAGTTACGTTGGAATTAGAGGATCTCCTCTACAAATGGGCTCGGATAGCTTAATGCATCCCGTCGTCCACTGTTCTCGTAGACTATTACCCAGGGAACAAAATTACGCACAAAAATTCAACCTAGAAGCGGCTGGGGAATAATGTTTTTAAAACTTTTAAATACTATCTCTACGGCATAGACTATTGTTTTCACTGACAATTCTGCTTTGTCATATATAAGGACTAGTAATATTCTATCCGGAAAGTTAGCCCGTATCGCTTTCTTCGAGGAATTTGACTTTGAAATAAGACATATCTTCTACCACACTAAATGATGAACTCAGCAGATATCCTGTAGATCAGCCACCCGCCTCTCAATGAAAACGAACAAATGAATGCTAAGACGTCCTCACCTATATTGACGATGGGATCGATCTGGCCAAGCTACAGATAGAACATAATTTGGCACCGTAATTAAGATTTTACAGCCTGAAGCTGTACATCAATACGATTCAAAATTTGCTAAGGTTCGCAAGCAATACGAAATTCAAAATGGCGCCTTGAATCGCATACATAAATTAGCAACATTGCAATCGATTACTCCCTTGCATACCTTCAACACTGCAGGAAATCATGATAATGGTGGACTCCGCTTGAGTGAACACTTCTTCGATTCTGTTTCGTTCTATACTGAAGTGCCAAAAGACATGGGATAGCGGGAGGAAACTAGTTAAAGGCGTCGTTACATCGCGGTAAACAGGTCGAATGATGAAAAAAATGTTGCAGTGTGTTAAGTTGGACTTTTGTTAAGTGCAGTGAAACGTCGAGTACTGTGGTGATAGTAATCAGCCAAGAATTATCGGTGTTTGAGCGCGGGATGATAGTTGGCGCTGGACAAGAGAATTTGTCGCTCGTGTTAAGGGTGGACTGTGAGTACCGAGTTTGAGCCAATGCGACTCATCAGGGACAATGCAGTGGCCGCTCACGAGTGCTGAATGACCGCGACCGGCGACGTCCGGGCAAACAGACAGGCAAGAATGCGAGATCAGATAGCAGCAATCAATGGAAGACTATCCAGGAACGTGTCTCAGAGGTCAATACAGCACAATTTGGTGTTCATGCAGTATCGCAGAGAAAGGCCGACAAGTGTGCCGCTACTAATCGCTGTCCATGGGCGGTGGCGACTCGCATAGCCTCGGAAACACGTGCATTGGGCCTTTGAGGGATGGCGCTTGAGATATGTCACGTTTTCAATTGCTACGCGCGGATTGTAGGGTCCGTGTGTAGCGCAGACCCTATGACGACATGGATTGGTGTTGTCAATAAGGCACTGTGCAAGCCAGTGATCTCATTCCTGGTGGGACGAGTTTACCTGGCATGCTTTGGTTCCTTTGGTCCGCTTGAAAAGGACATTGCCTGGTCAGCTGCTTCGTGACCATCTATAGCCCTTTATGAACTTCAGGAACCCAGCAAACAATAGAAATTTCCAGGATGACAATGCGTCATGTTACCAGGCCCCAAAGGTGCGTGACTAGTTTGACGAACATTTTGGCAACTTCCAACGCATGATTTGGCCCTCTCAGAACGCCGAACATGAGCGCTATCGAGTAATATGGGATATAATCGAACCGGAGTGCAACACCGAATTGTGGACGGCAATCGAGACTGCATGGCTGCACATCGTCGTGCTCGACGGGTTTTTAAAACGTTAAGTAGGTATACCATGACTCTTGGCACTTCAGAGTATATGCTGTTGCGAGAATTTTGAACCCCCGACATAATGAGCAAAAATACCCGGAGATTAATTTTAATTAAAAAGGATATTAAATTATGTGTGTATATAAATATGTTGAATTTATATGTTAATTGTGTGTTTATGTAAACCATTTTAATTTCTTCTTTCCTCCGTTCGGCCGAACATCTTTCTTTGCCTTATCACTACTCTTATTTTTTAATAAGATTTCATGTCCGTGCAATTAATTGCATAGTGTTGTACACATTTACTAATTCGTGATGTTAATTGTTCTCTTTATTAATGTGTATCTCTGCTTTATTGTACAAAAAAGTGAGACATTAGGTTGCTTGAGACAGACGGCAGAAGAACATATAAAATAGCTGAAGACTTTTGAGAATCATACGGTAGGTTGAGAGACGGAAAGAAAAGCTATTTTGCATGTGTGTATAATTTCAGTTGCTGTGGCCGCTGGAATTTAGGTCACAGACAGGGAGTGGATGAACAATGGAGCTGGAAGTGGAAGAGTAAGTGGTGGCAGCGCGCGGCCGAGGGAAATGCCGCCGTTAGAGAGCGGGAAAAAGAAAGGAGGAAAATGCGGTACAGTTGTTCGAAGGATATGATAGCAGGAGGACTGAAGAAGAAAGAGGCCGGGTCGAAGTGACCGAAACAAGGCGTATGTATATTTGTGTTACTGCCGGTGAAAAGTGTTTCTTTATTTGTGTGTGTGCGATAATTTGAAATGAGATGGAGGTAGGACAAAAACAGAAAAAATGAATCTAGTGATATATTAGACTATCGGGAGCTAAGAATAGTGATCAACAGGTTTACCCGGAGTATGTGAAGAAAAATTTAGAAACTGCAATGCAAGTAGCGAGGAAAACTCAGAAATTAGCCAAGGAGCGTCAGACAGTATCACAACTCGCATAGGAAAGAAAATACATTTAAAGTAGAAGATAAAGTACTAGTGAAAAAAGTAAACCTATCGTGCGTCTCTAAGAATATTATGTCAGGTTTATTGCCTCGTTACGAGGGGGATATCTAATAGCAAGCTAAATCAACAAAAACAATTTCGTGGTCCGACATCAAAAGACAAATAAGACAATAAAAGTTAGCTGCGACCAAATTAAGTTAAACCATGAAATGCTAGACATTGTGAATGATAAAGATGATCTTACGAATTGTTACCATAATAAGGAAAAAGCTCTTAGGATTCGGCCTCTGAGGACTAAATATTCTTTCCGAGATGGAGTTCTCAAGTGAGGGATAGAATATGTTCGTGCTGGCATAAAAACCGATGGATGCTAGTGAAGGTGTATAATGGTAAGACTAATTAAGAAGACTCAAAAAAATAATAAAGTTCAAGACTCAAGACAGGTGTGTTACATGGTTTATTGAAGACTCAATTCGAACTTTATAATTTTACTTTTGTCGGCGGAGTGGACATGTTGCGAGAATTTTGAGGCCCAGACAGAAAAATATCTGAACATTAATTTTCGATAGGTCAGAATCTAACTAGCGAGATAAAAACGACGAGGAGAAAATGAAAGAATGAATCATTGGGAAAAGAGAGGAACGCAATGAGAAAAAACGAGATGGGACAGGCAGTATAACCGGCGCGATAGAAAAGTTATGGCTGGGGAAAAGAATGAAGAAGATTTAAGATTGAGTGGATTTTATGGTGAGAACAGATAGCCAGTGTCAGCAGAAGTGAACAGGTCATTGTCTTTTATGGAGAGAGTGAAAATAAACTTGGTGGATAGATATGAAGGAAGTCTAGAGCCTTCTATTTATATGGTCGACCCAGAAAACGTAGGAATCGATCCGGTGAAATGTACCGGTGGAAGAACACAAAGAATGCAAGAATAAAAACCCCACTAATTAAATCTAGTCTTCGTAATAGACAGCATGTTATTGGTTACAGGAGCGGGGATCTCAGCATGTTCTAGAACTTAAGCGGAAAAGTGGAAACAACGAGCGGTGTAGAGGCCCAGTAACGTAAAGATCAGGACGGCTAAGCATTTGTCGCAGGCTAAGGGAGATCACTGCTACTGTGATGCTCTATGAGCACAAAGTGAAGCAGAAATGTCTGGTTACTCTGGGACTGATACGAAAATTGTTAGGAGGAAGGGATTTCCTGCTTAACAGTGACATATGGATAAGGATGCGGAAAAATAGATGGGGAATGCAGGAGATCGAAGACACTGTGATTTCGAACCAGACACTGAAGAATTGTTAACAATAGATAAGGCAGAAAAGTCAGTTGAGGGAATATGGACAGAAGCAGTAGACAAGTCAGACCTCAGTGAAGAGTATATAAGGGAAATTTTCTAAAGCTGCCTTTCGAATACAAGGATGTATTTTCGAAGAGGAAAATAACGAATATGATAGAGTACACGACAGAAGTAAAAGATAATCCGCCTTTCTCTATGAAGTTAAGACTTCTGTCTAATGAGAAGGGAAAATATTTTGCGACGTGATTAAACAGATGGAAATATATGGATAGAAAGAGGGGAGACTACTTTCGTGAGTTGTCCGATTTAACATGTGAAGAAATCATCGGAATATAAGTGCGTTTTAGATGCTAGAGTAGCGAATTCAAGGACAACGATATAAGATTTCAAATTTCGAAGAGATACTGGCACTGTTAGGTCTTGGGAAGCTTACGCTTTGTGATATTTCGGATGCGTATGGGTTTGTGAGAATTAGTCCTGAGTCCAGAAAGTACTACGGAAGGATAACACCCTTAGGAGTCGACAGGTTTGTGTCTGCAGCGTATGGTTTAGCGTCGATGCCTTTCACACTGATTAAACTGATGGAGCGAATCTTGGGTACTTTGTATTTCAAAAAGACCGTGGTCTTCTATGATGTGCCTATTTCAGGCAGCGATGATGAAGACAATTTCCAAGTGATGGAACAAGTACTGGAAAGAATGAGAAAAGCTAATTTAGCACTGAGGCCGGACAAACTCCAATTGGGGAGAAGGAAATTTGAGTACCTCGGTTTGGTATTTGCCGAAGGAAATTGGAGCTGCACGCCGGAAAAAGTTTTAAAGCAAATCTGGAGGCCTACAACTAAGAAGCAAGCAAAGGCTCAATGGATATCTAAATTTCTATAGGGATTTTATACCGCAGATGCTGAAGATCGCTAGACCCATCACCAACACTTCGAAGATGGAAAGAAAGTTTGCCTGAACCGAATGGTGTGAAAAACTTTTGTGGAACTGAGATAGGCTAACCAAGGACAAGAAGCTTCTGTTACCAAATCTGGAAGATTTCTACCTTTTCGTGGATGCATCTCAGTATGCGATTGGTATGGCTGTTTGTCAGGTTGAAGGAAAAACTTAGGATAGTCTCGTATACAAACAAAAGGTTAACGGCTACCCAACAGTTGTACGGTAACACTAAGAGAGAGCTCTTGGCTATTTTACTGAGGCTCGAAAGATATGAGAAATATTTTCTGGTAGCGGAAACTAGTCCGTGTATACAGACCATGCTGCACTGCTTCCGTTGCTCAAAGCGAGGAGCCTAACGAACTCTTACGTTCGTTGTATCAACAGAATAGCGAGATTTAAGGTGGTCATGCGCCAATTGACTGGAAAAAGACAATACGCTGACTACTTGAGCAGGATAGAAGAGGGAGGGATATCTTCTGCCCGAAGACTACAGAGGAAATGAAAAAAAAATGGTTTGGACTATCCACTAGTTACTGATAGCGAAGAAGGGTTCCTGAAGATCCAAGATGAGGATGGGAAATTGGTTGATATAAAGGATTTGGGAGAAGAAGAGATTTCCCTAGTTGATTTATATGATTCAAAAGGTCTTAAGTTGAAGAAGACAAACCGAACAAGGGAAAAAGGCAAATCCGAAGTGACCAAGTGGATCCACCGAAGCTAAAGAGAGCTTTATTTGAAGTATTAGCGATGAGTGTAAACGAGAATCCGATATAAGCATGTTTTCGAAAAAAATAACGGGTGTAGACCACATCATTAAGGAACCAAGAAATTATAAGTATCTCTGAAAGTTATATCGACTGGTAAAGGGCGATCAGAAGCCTACCAAAAGGGATATAAAAAGTGGGGAAAGATGCTCAGTCACCAGTTGGATGAGCAGGGACTGTTAGTGAGGAAGGTACTGGATAAAGCAAGAGGAACAGCTAGTCTTGTGGGTGCCAAATTCTTTTAAACACGAGATGCATCTGGCCTGTAACACTAGCGTGTACAGTGGTCATCCGGGAAGACAAGCAACTTGTCAAGACAATGTCAATGATAAGAAAATGTCAAGAGGTCGTTGGTAAAAGATGTTCATCAGTTCGTTCGAGCCCGTAAGACTTGCGCCCACTATAAGTATGCTACAGGGAAACCCACTGGATTCATACTGACTAACCCAGTAAACTATGACAATGACGCTGTAGCTGTAGACGTGCTGGGACCTTTGGTGGCACCGAACAAGTTATGAGCTTATATGCGTGGATAGTTTTAGCAGTTCAGTTGGACTTTTCCCATTACGGACTATATGAGCGAAGAGTATGTGCAATTGTATAATGAAACCGTTTCTGGACATAAGATTTTATAAGAAAGTAGTCAGTGATAATCATTGTGTTCTCGAATAAATTGGGGTCTGCTGCTTTAAAATTACTCAAGGCACGAGAAGTGCACACTTGTAGTTACCGGCCGTGCGGAAATCAGTGTGGAGCGGCGGTAAAAGGAGTTAAGGGAGCAGTAGCAATGTTTTGCGAGAATCATGTTTATTAGTCTACTCATCTAGAATGGGAATTGAAATGGGCCCTGAATCAGCACATATATAGCATCACAGGATATAGCCCAAATTATATATATAATGTTTGGCACTTACCATTATCTTCTGATATTAGACTATCGGGAACTAAGGATAGTGATCAATCGGATTACCCGGGGTATGTGAAGAAAAATTTAGAAACCGCAATGGAAGCTCAGAAATTAGACAAGGAGCGTCAGAGACAGTATTACAACTCGCATAGGAAAGAAAATACATTTAAAGTAGATGATAAAGTACTAGTGAAAAAGCAGACCTATCGTGCGTCGCTAAGAATATTATGTCAGGTTTATTGCCTCGTTACGAGGGGGATATCTAATAGCAAGCCAAATCAACAAAACAATTTCATGGTCCGGTATCAAAGGACAAATAAGACAATAAAAGTTAACTGCGGCCAACTTAAGTTAGCCCATGAAATGCTAGACATTGTGAATGATAAAGTTGATTTTACGGATAGTTACCGTAATAAGGAAAACACTCTTAGGATTCGGCCTCCGAGGGCTAAATATTCCTTCCGAGATGGAGTTCGCAAGTGAAGAATAGAATATGTTCGAGCTGGTGTAAAAAGCGATGGATGCTGAAAGTAAGGTGCTAAACACACTGTTATTCAAGTTCGTCAAATGTATATAAATTAGTGGACAAATTATTTTTTGTCTTGTGAAAGAGGCTAGTGATTTGCAAATGGAAGCTAATTATTTACTTGTGACTCATATTCTATTAGTATTCGCAGGAGTAACAGCTGGAGGTGTGCCTAGAATAAATATTTGAAGCGAGAGGAGGAGACTGCAGCAGAAACTGGGGAGTGACATGATCAAATATTTGGAGTTCTGGTGAAGGTGTATAGTGGTAAGACTAATTAGGAGAGAACTCAAAAAATTACTAAAGTTCAAGACTCAAGACAGGTGTGTTACAGGGTTTATTGAAGACTCAATTCGAACTTTATAATTTTACTTTTGTCGGCACACGGAGATGTTGCGGGAATTTTGAGCCCCGACAAAATGAGCAAAAATAACTGAACATTAATATTAATTAATCAAGATATGTAATTATCAATATATATATATATATGTTGTATTCATATGTTAATTGTGTATTTATGTAAATCATTTTAATTTCTTCTTGACTCCGTTCAGCCGAACATCTTTGTTTGCCTTATCTCTATTCTTAATTTTAATAAGATTTTGTCCGTGCAATTAATTGTATAGTGTGTTGTACACATTTACTAATTCGTGATGTTGACTGTTCTCTTTATTAATGTGTATCTCTGCCTTATTGTATAAAAAAGAAAAAAGGGATTCATTAGGTTTTTTGAGACTAAGACGGCGGAGGAACATACAAAATAGCTGGAGACTGTTTTGAGAATCATACGGTAGGCTAAGAGACGGAAATAAAAGCTATTTTGTATGTGTATGTATTTTCAGTTGCTGTGGCCGCTGGAATTTAGGCCACCGACAGGGAGTGGATGAACAATGGAGCAGGAAGTGGAAGAGTAAGCGGTGGCGGCGCGCGGCCCTGAGGGCAGTCGCCGTTAGCGAGCGGGAAAAAGGAGGAAAATGCGGTACAGTTGTTCGAAGGATATGATAGCAAGAGGACGGAAGAAAGAGGCCGGGTCGAAGTGACCGAAACAATGCGTATGTATTTTTTTGTTAGTGCCGGCGAAAAGATTTTCTTTGTGTGTGGGTGATAATTTGAAATTAGATGAGGTAGGATAAAAACAGGTCAACATATGCAGTATAAGCTTATTTTGATTGTTTACTGTGTTTCTTTTCCCTTGTAGCTTGGTGGTTTTTTTGAAACAGCAAAGTATAAAATGCGAGAACAAATAGCTGTCTCTATCCCGAAATATTATGCACAATAGTGCTTGAAATTTCTAGTGATGTGCATTATTTCTCTTTATTAACTTTGTGCTCTTCGTGGATTGTGGTGATAACACAGAGTGAATGCGACCATTTGGGGGATCCCATTAAATCCATGTGAGCTCCGAAGGTTAGCGAGCAAAGGCGTGCTGGCTGGTGAGACTGTTTTATCTCAACTTTTGCAAGTCTGTCGCATTTTTGGCTCCGATCGGTAGGGATGAACGACGGATCTGAAACCCACGAGTAGGGGGAATTCGACTCTCTCTGTAGGTGGAATATGAAGATTTTTTAAAGACGATATTATATCCCCTTCTGTTGTCGCAACCAAAGACCTGGGATATTACAGAGAGATTGGGGAGCCGGTGGGCTCTCTGCGCAAGTACGAATTTTGAGAAATTTATCAAGTAGCTAAAGAGTGCGCCGTTCTTGAAAGATATTTCAGGAATAAACTAACTAAATGTTTCTGCACTGTCTCCGATGCCAGATTTGTAAATAAAAAGATTTATTAAATATCTATGACTGCACAGACTCAAAGTACTGAATGAAAGGATATAAGTAGAATTGATGAGCAGATTTAACAAGAATGTTAGCTGGTGACGTGATACTGAGATCAGTAGATATGTAAATATATTTTTATAGCTAGTTTCAAGGTGTAAGTTTGTGTTTTCCACTGAACAGGTTACATAATTGCAATTTCTAATTCTCGTCTCGTTTGAGCTACAAAGTTATTAGTAGTAGCTGTAGTAACCTGGTAGAACGAAGCAAATTATTTCGTTTTGGGTTTTGGGCTGGTTGTAGTACCCAAAACTAATCACGGCTGTTACGCAGAAGGGAGGCACGATCTCGGAGTGGCGACTCGTCAATGCTACGGATAGAGAGTGGAAGCCGGTGAGGAGCTAGGAAGTAGCAGGCAGCACGCGAAAACACCATAACAATGCTCAGTTATCGTTTATTGATATTTTGAATTAGATATTGCTATTGTTGAACTTTTTTATATGGGCGTCTAGTAACTGAACTTCGGCCCGTCACGATTCGCCCTTTAACTGTTAAAATCCACACCCATACCTCTGCCGGGACTCGAACCCGGAACCTTCGAGCCGATGGCCTACCGCCGCAGACCGCTCGGCCGGCATATATTATTGCGTTTGTTAGGCTGTAATGTAGAGTAGATATGTGTTTCTCAAGCTTTGGTCCGAGTCTGGTTTTAATTACTTTTGTGATAGATAGTGGTATATTTTTCGGTATTCCGTTTCTCGTGTACACATGAATCACGGTGTCTGTGGCTTTAGCCGGCTGCTAGTAATGGCTATTTGGTCATTATTCTAGTGTTGTAAGTTTGTTTTTATGAAATGACCATTTATTTTAGTAGTCACCCAGCCGTGTTCAGACTTTTTGCTGCTTGACCTTTAATTTATAAGACTGGTTATCTGTCTTCATTTTCTCCTTATCTCTTAAGGAAGACCCCCTGGCAAAGGTGTCCACCTCTCCGGAGGTCATCCCTCAACATAATCCCCCCTCACCCTCCAACCTGGAGGGTGACGTGGAGTGGAGGGCTATCTCCATGCTGGAGGATGATTTGGAGTGGAGGGCGAACTCCATGCTGGAGGAGGACTTGTTTCACTACTACATAGTGAAATAAAATAGTTTAGTGGCCTTCGCAAGTTCGTACCACTACCTACGGTGCGAGTGTATGTGTGTTTTCATATTTTTGAAGATACTGGACAATTGACAAGCAATGATGAAATTTTGGAAAGCGGTCCCAATAATACATGTGAATGTGTATCAAATGAGCTATTATAGATGTTGACATTGTTTATTTTAGCTGAGAAATTAGAATGCCCGTTATTGCATAGGTGTATGACGCCAAAGATGCCAAAACGCCTTAAATAATCTCATTTTTGAAAATTTTTCAGTATAGCAACCTAAAACGACATTCCAGTAAAAAAATGGAAACAATCTATTTATTTCGTTGTTATAAGCAATAAATAAAACTACTGTTTTAATCAACATATCACGACACAGTCGATTCCGGTGAATTTGCCACGATGCTTGTTACATACATCCAGTGTTCCCTTCAGAGAGGTGACCGGAGGGGGGGGTATACCCAGTGCCAATAACACCTCCAATTAAAATCAACAAATACTGTAGCAACAAGGGCTTACTCATTGTTCTATTAGAATTAAAACCTGCGTAGTGAAGCCAACAAGAAACCTAGGACATTTACAATTGCAAAATTTCAGCGTGTCACCCGTCAGGCCGTCACTCACACAATAAGTAAAAATTTCCTAGCGAAACGTATTCAACTTTTCGTTCCGGAAACTGGAACATTATTCAGAGCAATCTTTATGGCCCCACCCTGGAAAATTTTCTGTCGACGCCCATGCTCCGGAGGTCACCCCTCAACATCATTCCCCCTTACCCTCCAACCTGGAGCGTGATGTGGAGGGCTATCTCCAACCTGGAGCGTGATGTGGAGGGCTATCTCCATGCTGGAGGGTGATGTGGAGTGGAGGGCTATCTTCATGCTGGAGGGTGATGTGGAGTGGAGGGCCAGATCAGAGCTGGAGTGGAGGTCAGACCAAAATGGACACCTTTGTTCCCTGTTTTTTTTTTGTGTGTGTTTCGGTTCCCCGGTAATTTTAATTTCCTTCTTCAGATCTGATAAATGGTAGATTGTGTACTCGAGTTTGTTTCGAGGTCGCCGGTTCTATGGTTTTCAATCGTTCCTTAAAAAGGTCAAATATTTTCTTTGTAGTTAATTATACTGTTTTTCGGTGCGTGTAGTTGATTTCTGCTTTAAGAATTGCGTGGGCAATTCCATGTACAGATGTTCACAGGTTGGTATTCAGCAGATATTTTAAGGCAGGTATAAATATAGATGCTGACACAGGTCATAGGTACGGGTAGTTCCAGTAGCCGTCCCTCTTTTCTACAGTAATTTCTTTCCATCATATCTAATGCAGTTTTTTTACATTAGAAACACCAGCTCCTTGTTACTAATGTAGGAGACGGTGCGTGAAATATTTGGAGTGGTAACTGCTTGATACGGATTTTTGCCCCTTCCACTGTCTATCCTGAGATGCAACTTTTTTCTGCAGTGTTCCAAGCTTCTTTGCATTCATTTATTGTTCGATTTGGCAAGGTTATGCAGGGATTTTCCCTGGTGCATGAGGATTTCATTCCCGGTTATTGATTGTGAATATCAATCACAAGCAGATAAAATCTTTGAATTTCTAACCAAACAGGTAGTATGTTGAAACTTACCACCAACTACTACTTTTAATTCCCGCCCTTCACAATTTAAAACAAATCGAACACTGGATTAATCGCACTATTCTTAGTAGCAAATCAGGGGTCTCCCTAAAGTAGTTACGGCTTTTGCTGCAGTTTGAGTAGAGGTTGGTTGTGCATAATTTTACATTATAAGAATATCGGATAATAGTATCATAATATACGAGGTTATTTACAATGATTTGTTTAACGTTAGCGTATGCTTTTCTAACCAGTCACAGATTGAAGTATCTCATGGCTTTCACTGTTGTGGTGAGCTAGGGACTTCTTTATTCGTTGTCGTTTATTATAAGCCAATTGTTGGCTAGGCTTTGAAACTTGCTGTTTATTACTACTATGTTTATTATTAAATATTTCTGAGTTGATAAAAATCCCACTGGACGTTTCCGTTTTCTTAGATTTTCGTCCTTATAAAGGCCTGTTGTCAGCGACCTCTTCCTTTTTCTTTTTTATCCATTCTGCCTAATACAGAATAGGGTTTCAAGTGGTCTAATTTTAGAAGTGCTCCACCTCACCAACACTGATTTTCACGAAACCTGTGTGCTTAATCTTACGTAACTCAAACTAAGTTTTGTAAAGTTTAAGATTCGCCAGTGAGATACTTGTGAAGATATAACTCTTTGATACCACAGTGCGACCAGCACCCATCTGAAATTGTCGCAACTTCGAGTCAAAATATTTCCTAACTTGTCTGAGCAGAACAAATGAAACGTAGCGATTCTATACAACTTATTCCTGTCTATTCAGTGAAACTAACGAGAATGTTTATTTTTCATCAGTGGCGTATGTAAAACGTTGCAAAGTGGGAGAAAAAATGAACATACTATTATTTCAAAGTTTAGCCTTATGTAGCTTATGTAACAATGAAGGATTACGTCTATTATTCATAACATAACTGTAAAATTTCTCTATTATTTCACAACATAACCTTGTTCTCAAATATATGATTTCAGCTTACAAGTTTGTCTCGTTACTTTATAACTTCACTTTAAATTTGGAACTTTGTAAAACACATGAACATGGGGTATTTTCAAGACTTTTGCAAAAAAAGAGTAACCTGCAATCATTTTCAAAGCAACATAATTAGAAAGATCATATGTTAACCCCCTAAGAATTAAAGTGAAATTATAAAGGTTGCGTTACGAAATAATAGACGAAATTTTACAGGGATAGCTTCATCATTACCTGAGCTACAGAAGGGTAAACTTTCAATTTTTTTGTTTTAGGAAGTTTAGTTTTTCGGCCCACTATGCGACGTTTTACATAGACTGATGAAAAATAAAAGATCCTCATCAGTTTCACTGAACAGACCGGAATAAGTTGGAGGACAATCGCTAAGTTCCAGTCGCTCTTGTGCACATTCTTTCCGGTCATCCCTCAACATGCTTTTAGGCCAAGAGAGTGCAAATTTACCCCTGCTTATTGGCTGGAGTGTCATGGAGGTCTCCTGTGTTCTTGTACTTAAGAGCAGCTTTTTGTGCACACAGTTCTGTAGTTGTACTAACAAGTACATTTTGTTCTGGTAGCTCACCTTTCCAAATTGTACTTACAACTACCGCGTTCAGTGAAAATTCACTTTTTCAAGTAGGTTGAACTGGAGGTACAGATGGGTTGCTTTCTTTCTTTGTACTAAGAAGTTGTTTTAGTGTTTAAGTTTCCCAATCATTAAGGGTTGTACTAAGAAATACAGATGTAAAGCGTACCGGTGCCAAGGACTTGATCATCCATTGTTTCCATATGGTCTCCTCGTAAGGATCTGACGCCCCAGGACAGTGGGTCTCTACTATTTTCACTTAAAGGAATTCAAGTTCTTTTTCTCATCAACCGGGACCTCTTGTACGTGCATGTTCTCTTAGCACCCTCCCTCATAAGTGGTTAGCTTGTCTATGACCTACCTTCAATGTATTAAGCTTTGCAGCGTCGTGTGTCTGACCAATCACATACAGTACTGTGTTTAAGTTGACCAATCATTTCTAGTCATGTTTGTTTAAGCTGACCCATCACGTCGCACCAAGTGTTCAGTGGGAGTAGACAACAACAGAACGTGTTTCGTTTTTCATTGTCTATTTGATCTGGTGTTCTTTGTTTTCCAATATTCTGACTGCATTATGCATATGCGGTTCGTTTATACGAAATAAATGGCATTGTGCATACTATGCTTGTGCTTATGGGAACCAGCTTTGTTTTTCTTGTTAGACGGAATACTTGCCTTCTGACACAAGTTTTAGCTTCATAATTTTAGGTGATGGTTCTTTCTTGGTCCTTCATGTTGAAGCAGAGAAAAGATTGAGAGAAAATCATTTGCTACGACATTCGTTAGCAACAACTACTTCAGATATTCACAAAAAAAAAAAAAAAAAAAAAAAAAAAAAAAAATGCGTAAAATATAGCTACTTAACTACGTAAAATGTAACGAGTTACTTTACAGCCCTGGATCTTGGTCATTGTATAATCAGTTATGTGTAATACTGTTTATACTCTGAGATATTGAGAAACAATTTCTTGTCTTTTTGACAGGCCTGTCACTTGTTCATTGTAATTTTTGTCAAGCTTAGAGTTACAGTCACATTTAATGTAACTGATGTTGAGGAAATTTGGTTATCTTTTTAGAATATGGATTTTTTTTACATATACTTATAATCTAATCAGTGTCTGTATCTCAGTTTGTGTAGGATCTTCTGTTGTGACACAACTTCCGTGATTTCACTACAGTCGTTCACTGTACATACTTGTATTTTTTAAGTTATCTGAACGTAATTTTCCTATATTAGAATGTAGAGGTTCGATAAATTTTGACTTTCTTTAAAGAAAGCCACAACGAAAAGCGACCGATGTGGAAAAATAAACCAAGGTCATTGGGAGGCTATAAGGCTAGAACTGAAAGGTCTAGCTCAATCGTTCTAAGATTTTATTAAAGTATATAAAATATCTGTGGATAACGAATAATTAGAGTATTTTAATATAGGGCAACCCTTGACATATTTTTTCATTTACAGGTAAACGAAAGAAGTAGTTAAACGGAAGTAGGAACTCGTTTTGATATGCGTTATTATCTATTGCGCGTTAACGATCATTGGACTTGTAGCTTTAGCGTTTTACTACTTCGGTATACATCTACTGCTTTGCACACTAAGGCCGCTTTCACATACGCGCGAGAGCGGAGCGGACAACACTTGCGTGGTTTAGAAATACATTGCGAGCAATTGGGCTTTCCACATCAGTGCGAGCGCGAGGCGAGAGCGGGTTTCCCTCGCTGCGGACGAAAAAACACCTGCGTTTCCCTGCTAGAAATGCGGCGAGACTTTCGCGGGAGCTGCCCGCAGAAAGCCAAGCAAGACATTGAAGTAAATGAGCCGTTTCACATCAGCGCGAGACGAGAGCGGGCGAAAAGGGAGAACAGTGTTGCTAGGAAACACCACGAAATAGGCTGTATTTTCATCAATTACACCAGGCCGGTAGCTAGAATTGTTTCATTAAAAGCTAATCTTCTTGTTGGATTATAATAATGTTCATAGAGTTGTAAACAAGAAGTTATTTCTTTGTTATGAAGATGTATTTTCAGTTAAAATAATAATTACTTATTTCTTTCATGAAATTGTAGTAGTTTCACGTCGAAAATTTGAAAGTGAATCATATTCCAGTTTCTCATGTATCTACGGTATTAATAAACAACTATTTGTTTTGATTTTTGTACAAGCAGAAAACATTACACAGTCTAAATAACTAAAATAGGCCGGACGCACCTTCTATTGAAAACATCTTAACCCTTCCTCCCCGTCCTTCTATTACACATACTTATCTTGATATGCCTGCCTTTTAACTTTTAGTTCTGTAAATCATAAGGTTTTTGTGAATCGGTCGATGTGCTTTATTCATTTCACTTAACCAACTTTCATCTTACTCATTGATGGTTTGACCCAGCACGATGAACTTAAAGAGAATCGAAGATTTGTATTATGTTTGCTCCTGGTGTCTTTTTACAATAAAGTTAAGTGTAATAGCCTTGTCAGCCAGTTTTAATTACATTTAATATTTTTTTTTCTGTGAATGGTTTTATGTTATGTAACTGTGTTATACATATTACATACGACTCAGGTGATTCAAAGTGATACATGAACTTCTTCAGTGATGCGGATATCCATTACTTTTCTTCACAAGTTATTGGATGGACATCCTCAAGAGATGGGCTATGTACACTAGGCTGGGCCCAATCACTCCCCCCCCCCCCAATATATTGAGATTCGAGTAGCCATCAAAAGATGTGCATTGGTACGAAATAAAGCCATACCAAATATGGCCTTCCTAAACCAATATTTAACAGGGGCCCTGCACCTCTGAAAGTTTTTTTTTTTTTGCAAAACAAGTGATAAAAATATGATACCAGTTTCCACATGTTGGGGTTCGAGTAGTTATGAAAAGTTGTGCATTGGTACGAAATATGGCCGTCATATGTGCCCGTTTAAAAACTAAAAATTTTCTCGGGCTCCGGTTAAATATTTTATGATCCGACTGTGTTTCGGCGAAGAAACGTAACATTCTACAGCTTTTGCACGGTACTCAAACTCAACTTAAAAAAAAAAAGTTTTTGGCCCACCGATTTGTATTTTAGTTAGTTATTATTATTATTATTTTTAGAAAGCTGAGTTTGAGTACTGTGCAAAACTTGTAGAATGTTATGTTTGTTCACCGAAACAAAATCGGATCAAAAAAATATTTAGATGGGCCACCGAGCCCGAGAAAATTTTTAGTTTGAAAACGGACACATTTGACATGGTTTCATTTCGTACCAATGCACAACATTTCGTAACTACTCGAACCCCAACGTGTGGAAACGTATCATATTTTTATTACTGGTTTAAAAAAAAATGGGCCCTTTAGGGGTACATACAGGGCCCCGGTTAAATATTGTTTTAGGACGCCCATATTTGACATGGTTTTATTTCGTACGAATGCACAAATTTTGATGACTACTCGAACCGCTATATCAGAGAGAAAAGAAATTAGGCCCACCGTAATGTACACCCTACTCCAAAAACGTTGACCGCATTGATTAGGCTGTTTTGAGCTGAAAATTCTCTAAGTCCAACTTCGGGTATCTTCGGAAACAGTAAACTAAAGATGCCTGGTTCGAGCCCCCAAGGGTAAGGTAAAACTTCGTAATTGGGAAAGATTTGTGGAAATGTGTTGCTCTTATTTTAAGTGCAATAGGACATGTTGAAATTTCAAGTGTAGATAAAGTAACATTTACTGAAATACGTAAATGATACAGTATTTCGAAACTACGCATACATGTGAGCACATGATGGTTTTGACACCTACGTTTTCATACGTAAAAGCACGCTTGCAATGAAAGGAAAGACAGCAAACAGTTCTCGCATCCATAGAAGAATGAAAAACAGCATCTGCTACGGATAATATGTCATTGTCTTGGACAACAAAAATTCAGTCATGTTTCTTCAGAAAAAGTTTGTTGGTTGTGTTCATGTTTGCTCAGTGATAGAGCGCGTGGCTTCCAATGGTAAGGTCCTGGGTTCGAATCACGTTTGAGACAAACCTTTTTGTATTTAAAGATATACCTCAAAGCATGAATAATTAGATAAAATAATTACATTAACATAAACCAGTTTTATATGTATTCATACAATCATTTCAGGATATAAGTAATTATTACGTTTAAAATAAAGCATTAGAGAGGTGGTGGGTGTTGACAGAACGTCGGTTTATGTGAATGTTAAAAACAAATTAAGCAAATCGTGTAATAGCAATAAATAAATGTGTGTAGTGTGTTTATCTGCAGCTATTTGTCATACGGAAGTTACTTCTTATTACGGCATGGGATTTACGTTCTTGAAATATAGTCAGACACGGTGAAAAGAAAATTCGGTTATCCAAAGTCGGATCATGGTTCCAGACAGCCAATTCAATATCCCCAAAAGGCATGCCCACAGCAAGTTGACGATCCCCACGATGAATCATTAAGAGACTAAACTGTACTTTTTCACTAAGGAAGGCAGAACCTCTTTATATAGGTTTTCAGTTCAATACTCTGAAATGCTTTTTTCATATGCTTTTACATATAAATTAGTGTGTATATAGGCGTGTTTGTAAAATCTGTTGAGTATTTAAAACTATATCCGTCTTTCTGAGTGAACATTAAAGAAAATAATCTGAACAATTCTTGTAGAACTCAGAATAATGACATGCATAAAATAAAACTTTCCAATTGAAAAAAATCTATTGATAATGTAAAAGCAAGGCAAAAAAGCTGAATTGAATCATTTCGTTATTTATGTCAACTTCAGAATCGTAAGACTGAAACTTTCCAATACATGGAGTCACGGAAACAAGATCTGAAATAATTTCTTTCTAACAGCTTTCATTGAGGTGTAATCGCGCGAGCATGAGTCCTTAATTATGAAATTGAACTAAATCAGAAAGACCCGCCAGCTTTAGAGCAGAGGTGTTGAACCTCGCGAGGTCCGACCTCGACCTCAAACCGAGAGACCGAGGTCGAAATGAGATCGCGAGTTCGAGGTCGAAGTCCCATCGCTAGTTCGAGGTTGAGGCCAAAGTGAGACCGCGAGGTCGAGGTTGGAGTCCCATCGCGAGGTCGAGGTCGAAATGAGATCGCGAGGTCGAGGTTGAAGTCCCATCGCGAGGTCGAAGTCGAAATGAGATCGCCAGTTCGAGGTTGAGCGAGGTCGAACTCCCGTCGCGAGGTCGAGGTTGAAGTCCGTTGGCGAGGTCGAGGTTGAAGTTTAAAAAAGAAAAAGAGGGGTGTCGGGGTTTAGTGGTTATAGTCACTGAACCAGCTGGTAGAGTTATTAGACTGAAAACCCAATCGATCTCGAGATTTGTCCATTCATGAGTGATACGTTTTCAAATGACGTCATTATTTAAATGAAGACTCAGTACTCATCAATCGACAAGATCTCGAGAACGCTGTCCATTGTATTTCGTAGTAATTTGTAAATACTAGTGTGCTATGTTCTAAAAAATGCTCTTAGAGTTTGAAAAATGAAAAAAGTGAGGGCGAGAGCGCGGAGGGGCCTTAATGATGAAGGTGGAGGGCCAGTCACCGAGGCTGTGCGGGTTGAATTGAATTTTATGGATTTAGGCATCTAAAGCTCAGGCAGGATAGGGGAGGGGAAAATAATTCGGGAAAGTGTCGGACAGGGACTAAGTTAAAGGTTCCATCCTGACATTTTCCTGGTGTGAATGAGGAAAAACTCTGGAAAACATCAGTCAGGATGGTCGGCCGCTGGGATTGAACCCATGTCCTCCCGAATGCCACGCCAACGCTCTACCACTAAGCTACGAGGCCGTGATTTGAAATGATGGTCCCTAGGTGCTACTCCAGAAGAGAAAAAAGTAAAGTAAATTTATAAATTTATTACTTAACGAGGTCCCTTGATAGCGAAGCTATAGCTAAAAGGGATCTCATAATCCCGCTCATTCTGTCTGTCCATGTACGGAAAGAAATCTCAGGAGCTACAAGTATAGAGAGGTGCGTGGAGTGTTGTTGGAAAGGTTTTTACCAAACTGGCTCAGGGAAACAAAAATTAACTGACTCAGTCGTGCGACCAAGTCGCCTAGTGTGAGGCAGGATTCCCTCCGAACATTTGTACCAAAAAATTTGTCATGTCAGTCGGTGACTCAAGTTTGAAAAGGTAAGAGAGCCCATCTTGAGTGTGGTTTCTCCAGGGTTCTTTCCTTAGTCACACAGGCAAATACCGGGATGGTACCTAATTTAAGGTCGTCGTTTCTTTTCTCATTTTCCTAGGAGAGTGCTCGCCAAGTTACATCTTTCCGCCGACTTGTAACGGGGTTAACCATATGTGCCTGTTCAAACCATTATGTAAGTTGAATAATGAAATAAGTAAATTCGTACAACCCGTCACTTCAGAATAACCAAAGTTTGTCTGATTATTTCATTGATCCAGACACGTGCTTTGTAGGGTTGTTCGTCGGACTCGGACTGTCCGAAGTCCGGACATTTTAGAGCCCGAGTCCGATTAAATGTCCGGACAGTCCGAGTCCGAACTTAAGTCCGATTTTGGACAGTCCGAGTCCGAACAGTCCGAATTTGGATAGTCCGAGTCCGATTTTGGAGGGAGACAGGTTGAAAAGGAACCTCCAGTGTTCTTTTTTTTCATCAGTGGGTCTTTGTTAAAAGCCGATACTGAAAAAAAAGGTGTGGTTCCTCTTTTCTTCCACTCCCTCCTTCCACTCTTCTTTTGTAGTGTAGTTGTAACCGCATACTTCCTTCAGGGAAATGAAAATGTGGAAGGAAACTGGAAATTTGCGTAACAGAATAAAATGACAAAAATAGGGGTTTAGGTACACATGCATAGATACCTACGTCTTTCTCAAGCACAACAGCAGTTATTGCTATCTTTCCTAAAAAATTATGGGTGCCTGAAATCTTTTTTTTTAATCGTTTGGCATAACGAAACTTACTATTGACAAGGAACTCCTCCCTTTCCCTTATGTGTAAAAGAGAAACTTATATTAGTGAATAGCAGCTTGAGTGTTGACATTAACTCAACACATTTTTTTTCCTGCCCACATTTGATCATTTGCTCCAAGTTTTATTTCATTGCGTTGTTTTGCTGTGGCATTCTCCCATCCCTCCACGCAAGGCATGGCTACGGGAGAGAGAGAGAGATTGATTGTTCACTTTCCATCCTCCACAAAGGAAGCATGGTAAATTGAAAGTTGTAATTCGAACCTGGGGAATCTGTTTCCGTTTCTTGAGAAACCTTCCGACAATAAAAGCGGCCCAGTATGTTATTCATCTAGCATATCACATAAGTTGTAGGTGTTTGTTGGACCATGACCCACCCCACACTTCTATTAGTTATGGTTGAATCAATTGTTTTCTTTTTTGGCAATCACTGCCAATGCGAAAGAACCGTTTTAGCAC
>JAGDQP010005240.1:0-25217 GCA_022664845.1 Lepisma saccharinum
TAGATAGATAGATAGATAGATAGACAGACAGATATATGTGTGTGTGTAGGTGAACAAAACGAAGAAAGAAAAAGAAGTGGGTATCGTTGCCAAAGCGTTTTTGCATGAGATAGGCTCCAAAACGCCTAGCAACAAACGATCTTGATTTATTGATTGAATGATTATTAACGTCCCAAATGAGCTTCTAAGGATGGGATCTACAGGTTTTGATAAACTAGGCTCCGAACCTCTGCGTTCTAAAGACTCTGGCAGAAACCAGTTTGAAGAATACAAACTTTGTTTACATAAACAAACGCATCCCGTTCTCTAGAACACGACGGCTTTTTTTCAGAACACGAAAGAAGAAAACGTCGACGTAGGTTCATGAAAGCACCCGTTTTCTTCCATCGTTATACATAAGACACTATTTGTTCTGCTTTCATGTCGCGCGAGAGAAGAGCCGTGTATAAAAGTGGTCTTAAAGCCAGCATCTATTGTAAAGTACTCCAAATAATCGAGAGAACTCCACATTCTGTTAACCTATATCTCAGGGGTTCGAGTTAATAACACTGTGTACCAACATTTTGCGGTTAGAAGATTTTGATAGTAAGTTTTGAACATCAAGAGAACTCTCTTCTCTGAGATCTGCTCTTTTTAAGCACAAACACACACACACGGTAGCACAACTTATATTGTATATCGTAACGTTCTGCTGTTTTCAGCGTGACGTTTCGGTAGAGTCAAACAGATACACGGGGTTTGTCTCTTTTGCCCATCACCAATTTTATTACAAAATAAATATAACTCCAATAAGTTAATAAAAATAGTGTCCCGTACCAGGGTCTTTTACAACAATTGAAGAGTTACGGGATAACCCTTTATGGCTTCTTCTTTTCGGGTGATGTGAATCGTAGAAGAGAGCTAGGATAGGTTTCGCACCAGTCCGACAGCCAACTGTGTGCGTAAGGAAGACACCAGTTCGACAGCTAACTGTGCACAAGGTAGAGTTAGGTAGCACACCAGTCCGACAGCTAACTGTGTGTGCAGATTAGGAAGAGCACACCAGTCCAACAGTTAACTGTGCGTGCCGGGTTAGAAGGAGTGTACCAGTCCGACTGCTAACTCTGTACGAGGGAAAAGGTAGAGGAGAGAGGTGATCACTCATGCAAGTTATAAATTATTAGGTTGCATCGGGGTTTTATAGCCCTTCTTTGGTGTGATCATCCAAGCTCCTCCTTCGATGATTGTGTCTCCTCCTGTTGATTCCCTGATGAAACTGGTGACATCGTCTGCTTGTTTACATTGCATTGTTTATTTACATTGCATAACCCTTTCTACCCACCTATGTTTGTTATTCGTAGCACTCAAGCTACTACAGTGTTTACGCTGCGAGTATGAGTCGACTCATGCTCAAGCACGTGGAACATTACATGCTTCCCTTTCGTCTTAAATATAGTGCGACAAAGTATTTGGGAAACTATATTTTCACTTTTTCACTGTCGTAATAATTTTCACTTTAAACCTTACACCTACCACATTTTACACTTGGAAAATATATATAAACTTGTTAGCTAGATATAAGCACTGCACTATATTGGATTAACACTATTACACTAGGGTACGAATATCGGTATCCTCACTAATCCAAACAGATTCAGTCTTAGTCGACGTCATTATTCTCAAGGTAGTAAGGTGTATTCGTTTATTTAAAACGTATATATTAGGTCAATCGTTGCCGGCGTTTCTGCACTGTCCAAGTTATTTTCATTGTTCAAAATTCTTCTGCCGAGTAGATTGAAGACAGTTCGTGACGACAAAGCTTTTCTTTGCCAAGAAATGTGTAAATTGAACATAATTTCTCCACAGTTTGTTTTTGAAAATTCCATAAGTAACTCGGAAATTTGTCTGGAGTAAACAGCGTGCCTGCCTTAACGTCTCATGTGAATGTAAAGCGGTATTTTGCTTCGCAAGTAATCACATCGCATACTTCTTTTGCTTCCCTAACCCATTCCATTATTTCACTCTTTCTCCTTTTTGATACCGTGTATTGTCTGTTGTTTGTATTGTCTGTTGTTTCACTCGAATCATTAAGCTGGTTACTTATGCGTCTAATATTTGCTTCAAAGTTGAAAATAACCTTTTGCGTCAAGAAAGGGTCAATTTCTCGATTTTGAAGTTGATTAAACAAAATTGTCACAAGAGGCATTGTTTTACTAAAAAAAACAGCAACAAAAAACAACAAAACAAAAGAAAGCGAGAAATTAAAATGGCTGCTAGTAAGTGTTTTCTTGAATATTCAGCCCGATGGATTGTGTTTGAATTTTTCTCTACCTGCATCTTCATTATCTTATTCATGCATTGAATAATATCCCTTTTATGTTCAATAATATAATTTGTCCACTTCCAGTCCAAGCCAATATGGATCAAATTTTCAATTCTAACTTATCTTTTTACGTTCGATATCGCTGTCTGGTCCGATTTTTATTCATATCTCAATTCTTGCAAAAAATGTAAATATTATTTGCAGTATTTTGCATTACATGCAGAATACGGTATACAATTATATGAATGACTCAGGAATAAATAATTAACTTAAATAAAAAAACGGGCCGCACAGCAATAAGAAGCGTATAAAATTGAGTTAGAACTGAAAGTTTGGTCCACATTGGATTAGACTGGAAGTGGACATACAAGTTTAAATATTTGCTCTGGCGTCTATCTTTCGACATTAAGCAGTCACTCCAGTATCGTTACGTAGAGTAAGAGTATTGCTTGTGAGATTCAGAGTTTTGCGGTAATATTCAAAGGCACACACACACATACACACGCTCACGCTCTTTCTATCTGTCTCTCCCTGTGTGTGCGTGCGAGAGAGAGAGACTGCGAGTAAATGAGGGTCAGTAGCAGACGCCTTCAGCCTGAGCGGTGATGCGCGCCACAAGTGGATGAAATGGAAAGCTAAGGAGAGGAGAAAAAGAGTAAATACTGCAACAGTTTTCCGCCAATGGTACTTAACATAGGAGATACTATTCTAACATCTGGTGAAGGGAGAGTCAATGTAGCGGGTAGCGTGTTGGGCGTTCAGAGGCTTGCGGGAAAATTGCACATTCAAGATTAAACTGTGAACTTGCGAAGTATTTTTCTCCCTTCCTAAAAGGAAACTACGTTTCTTTTTCTGAACGCTGAGGGATAGAATATTATTTAGAGTGATTGAAATAAAATATAAATATTTTAAGAATAAGCTAGGTGTTGTGCAACGTTACAACACTGGCAAAGACCGCCACTGCTAGTAGGTGAAGGAAAGACTACTTACTACTAGTAGCCTACTATCTGCTGAGTAATATTTATCAAAACCACTTAATCGCAGCTATCTTTGATGCCAATTGAGGCTACAAATGAATGACAGTATCCCGAGGTTTACTGTTGGAGTTAATCATATTGTGAACAGCGGTGAATGCTTCAAAATAGGCCACGTGTTTTGTTATTTTCGTCGAGGTCAATGATTCCTTGGGCGCAAATCTGTCCATTCCTTCTTAACCTTTGAAGGTAGAGGTAAAGGCTAAAGACTTCATTTTTCTGAATCCATTATATCCACTCCCCTCCCCTCCTAAGTTGCATACGAACTGGTTCAATTCAGTACTGCCTTGCTTGAAATGTATCCAGTTGGCAGGTTTTGATTTTTTGTCACAGAAGAGGGCGTAAAAGCTGTAGTCATAGCAATGTCAAACAGCAGAAAAAGAACCTTATGTTGCCATACGTATATAGGTTCCACTCCTCACCCTCTTTCCTTTCTTCTCTTTGAATATTTACCACTCAACTCATTATCTCCCATTCACCTTTAGCAAACGAAGAAAATTAAGAAATTCACTTGGCAATAGCATGGCTTTCTTTTAGTGCCAGAGGTCAGCTTTTAGAAGGTATAGGGACAGCACATGTGACATTCTCGGAGAAAGCCGCTGCAGGTTCATGTAGAGTGCAGCTTCCCTTTATAGAAGGGATTCATCGAAAACACGATTAGTTGATTTCCATCTCCCGAAAATGCATACATGTGTACAGAATAAAGACATTATTCGCGACAACAGCTTGACTACGGAATTTTTAAAGACAAATTCTTTGAAAATTAATACCATACATGAAAAGCAATTGTTATTTGTTCGAAAGAGGTGAGTATACTATGGGTCATGCAGCGAATACCCCGCGTATTTCATGAATTTTAGCTGGCTACACGATGCTGTCCAAACTTTAGACGTGGGTATACGCCGTATACCCGTTTATACTCTCCATTAGATCCCTGGTCATGGACAACTTCGTACCATAAACTGCTAACATGCTGCGGGAACCCAGCGTGATGTAAAATAAACCTATGAAGTCACGACTAGTATATTTTGCCTTACACGAAATAATCATTCAGTGAACATTTATTTTTCTGAGCATGGAAAATAACTGTTTTGGTTCAAAATTGATTTTGTGGTGGCCGTGTTCTTTAAATAATTTGTGTGCTCCCCAAACGAAAATAGGAGTAACACACACTAGATATAATAAGTTTCAGGTACCTGTAGGTCAGTCCATTTGAAATCACCCAGCTTGGCTGCTCGACCGCTTAAAACATATTATTTTTTAAAATATTTATATCTTCCATATAAGAATAGTTCAAAATGAAAATAATTTTATTTTTATACAAATATATTAATTAATGGCAACCATTTTTGTACTGCGGCGCATGCCAAAATGTATGTAAGCAGATCCTTACGAAAAATGTAATACCTGCATAGGAAATAATAGCTGTGTTAATTCAACATATTGCGGTGTCCCAGCGTGACTACCACTTTTGTGTGTTAAATCATCACAACACACGGTGTTAATTTCGGTACTGGGAGAAAAAAAGTTACGGCTGTACCTAGATTTGAGCATGGGTTACTCGGTTAGAAGTCGAGCGTCTTACCGACTTCTTTCAATCGTCAGACAAAAAGAGTACTAGATTGAAACAATGTAAAGGATAAAAAAATCTTGCTGAAAAACAAACCCAAACAAAGTTTCTCTCACGACTTATGCCATGATTTAATCACTTTTCCATTGGTCGACTAGGGATCACATCACAATCTCTATTTACTGAGAATATGTTCCATTTATATGAAAGCAAGCGGAGCATTTGACATGTTACGATAAGAAAGCAGTAATGCTGCTCAAATGTTTGGCTGTTGCCGTCTTGCTTGATTTAATAGAAATAGAATATTCTCAATGAATGGGAATTCTAGTTCTCACTTGACAAATAGGAAGTGATTAAACCATGCTATAAGTCGTGCAAGTAACTTAGTTAGTTTTGGGGGTTCAGCAACATATATTTGATCCCATACACTGTTTAAATCTATAGTGTAGTCGTTTAATTCAAATGTTGTTCATTAAACATCGTTTGCATTTAATTCCATTGCTGTCTGACGATTTAGCCAAGTCGCTAAGACCCTCGACTTCTAACTGAGCAGCCCATGTTCAAATCTCTCTGCAGCCGTATTTTTTTTTCTTAGTACCGAAATCAACACCGTGTGTTGTGATGATTTAACACACAAAAGTGGTAGTCACGCTGAGACACAGCAATTTGTTGAATTAACAGTTATTTTTTGCAGTGTGCAGACTGTTTTTCATAGGATATTCAAACAAAAAGCATTCTTTCCAAAAACATTTGCTTGATAATTTTAGTTCTCTGCATGAAAACACTAAAATGTAATCGAACTTGTCAAATGGTAACAAAATGGTATTGTTGAAGTAAAAACAATTCCGGTTTTTCGCCAGGAAAGGATTGAATGTATCAAAGTTGATTTTTGTACACTATTAACATATCGAAGCATGTCGATATAATTCCTTATTATTTTATGATTTTTTAAAAATCCAAAAATTCGTATTTAATGCAAATTGGAGGCCCGATACCTCTGGTGTAAGAAAATATAAAATCTAATTTTTCCACACGTTATACATTTATGTCAGGAGAAAGTATGTTAAAAATTTGAACTTTAATATTTGAATTTGAAGCGAGCTAAAAGTTTGGTTTAAATTAGGGGTGAATAATGCTCGTGGGCGCTATGATACGAATACTGCAGACTCTTATCTCTGGTGGTAAACCAGATTAAAAACTTATTTTTTTACACTTTAGGCATTTATGTCAGGAGAAATTAATGTAGAAATTTCAACTTTCCTCTTTGAGTTTGAAGGGAGTTACAAATTTTCAAGGAACTTTGGCAAACTTTATTTAATGTGGGCCATTCTTCGACCCGTCATGATTATCCGTCACGTCCGTGTTAAAAGACACATTCCTTCCCGAGACTCGAACCCGTGATCTTCGAGTCATTGGCCTGACGCTTTAGATCGCATGGCTACCCTACCCGGTCCGCTTACAAATTTGCAAGTTGGTGGCGAATAATGCTGTGCTCGTTTTAGTAAATGTTATATTACCACCAGAGTGCCAAGGAAAGATGTCAGTACGTGAAAGACGTAGATACTGAAATATGCTTGTAACAAAGCTTATTTTATATATCTCTCCAATGTTCATTTAGTAACATGGCTGCTCCGCATTTCCACTCCATTATTCCACTTCCGTTCCATTTTTTTCATTCCATTAAGTTAGCAAGCCTTTGTAAAATGTTACCACTTTTCTATGTGTGTGTGTGTGTGTATGTGTGTGTGAAGCGCTTATATAGCTGTCTGCATCTCTTATTACTTACCCTTTCAATTATCATTACAGAATTAAAATCATTCTTCTTAATTTTGATGCTAACAAAGAATATTTCTTTTAACAAACATTCTTAATACGAGTTATCAAAGCACGCACGAGAACTATTCATCTCTACCCTTCAAACTCAAATACCATTAAAGTGCAAATTTCTACCGTAGTTTTCCCTAACATAAATGTATAACATGTGAAAAAGTAGATTTTTATAATACGCTACTGGACGTCCAATTTGCATAAAATACGAATATTTGTATATTCAAAAATTCATAAAATATTATGGTAGCATATATCAGCCTTCATATTCTGTATACTTTCTATATACTTGGATATGTAATAGTGTACAAGAACCACTTTAATATTCAATTCCTTCCGGGCGAGAAAGCCCCCTAAGACCGGAATTGTTTCTGTTTCGACAATCACATTTCGATGCAATTTTGACCAGTTCAATTACGTTTCACGTTTTTCATGCACAGGACTAAAATTATCAAGCAGATGTTATTGGAAAGAATGGCTTTTGTTTGAATATCCTATGAAATAAATAGTTATGAACTTCTACCCTGAAAGTTTGAACTCTCTAGGCTTGAATTTGTAAGAGCAGCAATTAAATTTCGTGTAACAGTGAAAAGACATTAGACATATACGGAGGTAGTTCTGCCATCTTTTGTTGGAGATCGTTGCTTTATATTATCCTTAAGAATTTCAACAGCCCTTTTCTTGAAAGTGATCTCTTTCTCTCTGTCTGAGAATGATAATGAATCGATATTTTAATATCTTGTTTGCGTTTCTCAAGTACTTTACTTGTGCCTGTAGACGGTTACATTTTTTCTAAATCTCATAACTGTAACATTGCTTTCTTCTTGCAGACTCTGGACACGTTTAATTTCCTTTTCTGCTTCCGTATGATTCGCCAATGTTCTGTTATTGATTTCAAAATTTTCGCTTGCTGAAAAACTAGACGAAACAAATTCGGTAGACTTAAGACATTTTTATAGGAGGATATATTCTTTAAGTGACTCAAACGCTTGCTTTCAAATGTTCCTGTTTTCGACCCGGGAGTTGCAATTAAAATAAAGAAATAAAATAAGATAATTAATCATTGCACTAATTCACAGAAGAAGAACAACGATCTCTACACCCAACAAACACAATGTTTTTCCAAGAAGAAAGACAAAATTCACGCTAACAAATACTGAATAGCAGGTGCCGTTAGCTGGTTCCTCTGTGTGTACAACTCCGGATGACGTTACACGAGCTCGCACCCGCAACCCGGGTTTTCAGCTTTAGAGGACCAAGACTGCGCTACTTTCTTAGTTTATTATATACATACTTTGTTTGAACATGCTCCTACCTAAGTCAAAGTTGCCTAAAGGCCTTATTTGTTCTCTTGAATCGGCTACAGCTCCATAAATTTACAAATGTGCACAAACTTGAGTGCGGTTTAAAATAATGGAAGCCGGTACAAAACTTTAAGACACATATGAAACCTATCTTATACACTTGTTTATGCTACTGTTGCAGTCAAAGTTAGGTTAAAGGCGTAAGGAATTAAGTGAATCTATTTTTTATACTATTCTTTATATTTCTCTCTAAGAGTTCATTTAAGGTTCTTAGAAAATTAGTTCTTCACAAAAAGAATATGAAGTAAGTAAAATATTTCAGCCTGCCACAAGTGTACAAAAAGCATACGTTTTATGAATGCTATCTAAAAGTATATATTTCAACAATAATTTCAAACAAAATATATTCCTCACTTCAAATAGAGATTAGAATGAGTCAATATTTGCGACTCTTGCTTGTGGTCGATCTGAGCTTATACCATGTAAGCTTTCTAATGCACAAACATTATGTGTTCTCCAACTTTCTTCATTCCATCAATTATCCCATGATCATCCATACGGCCTGAGCGAAAGTTGCCTAAAGCCCATAAATGAACACTCTTTCGCTAGCAAGTTATGTTTCAACTTTTTATTGGCCTAGTCTATCTTGCCCTGAGTCTGGAATGCTTAAAGGCCATAAATAACCAATATTTCGCTAACGCGTTATAATTGAACTTCATACTGTCCTACGCTATCTCGGCTTGAACCTGATATGCCTTAAACCTAACAGAAAATATTATTTCCTATTTCTCATAATATTTGATGTAAAATAAAAATAGCTAGTTCTTCCCTATGCTGTACTGATAAATATTTCCTTAACACTTTTAAGAAACATGTTAAATAAATATAGGCTTAGTAATCAGCAAGGCAGAGATTAAATAATTCACCAATCGTTAGCGTGTCCCGGGTTCTATTCGCAATATGGTTTCAAAGCGTCTGCGTTCAGTCAACATTATGATGCAATTTACGAACTGCTATCAATAAAATATTGGCAATCACTCTGTTCTCTGAAAATTTCGCCAGATTTCTACTTTCACCTGTCTATTACAATCAAATTGAATACTAAAATTTGCCTCGTAATTCTTAGGCAGGTTCTAAAGGTAAAAATGACTAAACATAGGACTATAACTGAAAAATATGCGCTCTTTCCCCATTCACATAAGAATATATATTGAATTTCCAAGTAGCGCAAACAAAAACACAAATATCCAGGTTAATCTTTGTGTCCAATTTTTATGACCATATCTTCAACTAATAAAAGGCACTGGTAAATCACAATTGGTTCACCTTGCTCTGACCTTCAGGTCAAAACCTGCAAATGCAAATACAAATGCAAAATACCTATCATCAGTATATTATTTAAATCATTTAGCAAATATCCGTAAGCTCGACAAGTCTCCATTAACAAACTGTAGGTAGGTAAGTTCAAGTCCAATTAGCGCCCAACACTGATAACTAATATTCTTATTCCAAATGGGACAAGTTGCTTTAGTTTCATGCTAAAGTAATCGTTTCACATTATGGAGGGCGGAAAAATAATTTTAACAACTGCAACCACAGAAAATAATACTATTTAAATAGACATAAACTATATTTTATTTGAATTCTTCCCTCTCAAATTAGACAGTCAACTCTCGGCGCTGACATAAAATTTTAGTAAAGAGTTTGAGTCCATAGCAAAATACAATCTAAATTATTACGAATCAGAAATTGCATTAAGATCACTTGCATATCCTCTCTCCCATCCTATTCCGACTTGGGCCCTACAGGCTATAATCAAATTATTAACAGGAACACCGCATCATATTTCTGCGAAACCTTCCAATGCGATTGCAAATTCAAGATTATATTGAGAGAAATTCAGTTAGAATTATTTTAATATGGTTCCAAAATTAGAATGAAAAGAACGATCCCAGATTCGAATCCTGCCAGGGCCATGGATGTTTGTGATTTTCAATCATAACCACAACGTAACAAAGTCAAAGGTTGCCAGTTCAAGATCTAATAAAATATAAAAATGATTAGAAAAAAAATGATATTTATAATACTATAAATTGTAACTCGAAGTTCAACTTCCAACTATAAAATTCACAACAGCACGAAACAACTGGTTCGCTCACTTTCAAAAGCAAGGTAGGCAAAAAATAAATCTCCGCTTGTCAATTTATGTACCAAAGTAAAAGCATTCCAGATTTTTCCATCGCGCTCTTTAGCGGACAACAAAGTATGTGTTCAAAGTCATATACATAATTCTAACTGTTTTTACAGGTGTAAAAGAAGAAACAATTCTACGAGAGCCTATGCTTTCCGCCACAAAATGGACACATCATAAACAGAGGGCAATAAACGATGTGTTTTCAATTGCGGTTCCATCAGTCTTGAAATTCTCCAACTATCTTCTTTGAACTTAACAAACAGACAGTTTAGACAAATAAGAAATAATATAAATGTTAACAACCGAGCTATTTTCTAACAGTATTGTCCAAAATTTTTGGGTTCTAAAAGACTTTTTTGGAGTTAGAAAGCAGCCACCATTACCCATATGCTATTACTTAAATAGATGGACCATAAAAATCTGACCATCCTGATTGAGGTTCATTCTTTCTGCAAACATGGGATTTTACAACCTTTTTATCATTATGTCAACGAATTGATCGCATGTTTATGACACCTCTCCAACTAGCTGCTTAATTATGGTAGTGACCGCCTTATTCTTTAAAATGAATTTCAAAGCATATGCGCTTACGTTCTTTTCTTCTTAGAAGTCTCTAATAAAACTGACCAACAAATGTTTTATAACTTTCTCACAAAATACCTTGTCATTCAAAACCGTTAAGCAATTCTTGCAGGCACTTGCCAGCAATAACGTTATACCATCGAGGCGCTGATCACAACAAAATTAGACCCATAGCCGGATCTTTTATTTCTCTTTTCCCCTTTCACAAATGGTTGTAAATGGCGATGCCAAAGTTTGATCTGTGCCATATTTTCCAAGGATAGCTGTTTAAACAGCAATTTAACGAAATCTCTTTCCAAACAACCTACGTCTTTTTTGTTGTAGGTTCTTTTAAATACAGGACTCTCATTGGTTAGTAAAATTTACATTGCATCGCACTATAGGCGTAGTTTAGAAAATTGTTCACTTATTAAAAATATACTGTGGTCTTTCAATAGTTTGGCACCGTAAAGAAAACAACTATGTTCAAGTTAACTGAAAAATCTCTAATTAATAATAATTTTGGGTACACCGAAAAAAAGAGGAAATTCAAAAAATTAAATTTATGCTATTATATCGCGTTCTACGGTTTCGCAAGCGACAGTGCCGGTAATTAATGCCGGAGTGTTGGCGGGCAACGGCAGGGTAATGGCGGCAACAGGACAACAATATGGCGACTGCAGAATCATGGATGACAATAATAATTATTTTAAAACATAATTCATTGTTTATCACATATCTCCTCCATTATTATATACACAACCTATTAGCATCTAGGGGGCATACCTTACTCCTCTAGAATATCTCATATCAAATACAGCCTGCTACATATATTCCTAAAGGTCATAAAGCCAGTTTCAAATTGAACGAATTGTGCATCTCTACTACTTGGGTAGTTTTACTTTATGAATTTCACATACATTAGATTCTCATTTAACCAAATTTGATGGGATCAAGGGTGATTCGGTTACACGATAATTCGGTTCAACCGAATATGTAGTGATTTACATACTGCAGTTTAGTACTGTGTTTTATAAAAAAAGGAACTGTATTTTAAATTAAACTAAAGTTTTTCAAACGCAAGTATACTTCTCTGATGTAACAGCATCGCATAAATTTGAATTGAATTTTAAGGCCTTTAGACAACTTTGGCTCAGGGCAGACGGATGATGATGGGATATTTGGTGCAATGAAAAAAGTGGGAGGAAACGGAAGAACTCCGGGAAAACCCACGCACACGGTCACCACAAAGTCCACATGGTACGAAAAGGGTATGAACTGACGACCCCAAGTGCCAGAGGTGAGCGTTCTAACCGTTGAGCCACTGTGGTCCCACCATCAATAAATTATGTATTGTATTTTTACGGAACATCGCAATGCGTTTTCAACTAACTCATTCCATAGTTAAGAGTGTAAATCAAATGTAGCGTCTGCAAACTGTTACTGTGTCACTGCCTCGGTACTCGGTTAATTTGGTAATTAACTTAATCACGATTCGGTTAATCAGAACTCTGGTGTAAATTAAACTGTAATTGGCATTAAAAAATAAATATTCACGAAAATGTAAAACATTAAGGAAGTATCGTTTAAATATTTAGATACTTTTGAGTTGTATCCTATTTTTATCGAGATTATCCATACAGAGATTATCCATACACCGTTGGATTCCTCGTGGTCTGAAAAGATGTGAAAGCGATGACTTTGACTCTTTTCGGGTAGTTCGTAAAAGAACACTTGATTTTACACGAAGGCGCTTTGATTTTGACTGTAATAAAACCAATACTTTGTTTATTATTATTATTATTATTATTGTCTTAAAACTATATTTGGCAATGTAATTAACTCTCTTCTGTTCGTAGGAGAAGGAATAGAAAGCTGGAATTCCTGACCTTATCTCTGCCGCGCACTAGGCGACTTGCTCACGCGACCAAGTCACCCAGAAAATCGAAATCCATGCTTTCTTAAAAAGCACCACACACGAGGCGAATTGGTCACAGCAACACGAATTGTTCACACAGTGAATCGCAATATCCGCAATTCCGAAGGAGACTTGAGGGGAGGAGACAAAGCCACTTTCCATGTATTCTTATGGATCATAGCTACTAGGCATTTTGGTCGCTCAATTCTGAACAGGGTTGACAGATGTGCTTATTTCCGACATCTTTTTGCCACGACGTATGAGGAACTAAGTAAAGAAGAAAAAAGTCAACGATATAATTAAATAAATTTATTTCATTTCCCATAAAGTTTCATCGTCATGGATACTTACTTACCTATTACCGTGTGGCAAACAGCTTCGCTTCTGTTGTTCACTACATCTTTATGTGGTCGCGACAGAGCTGAGTGCCTGGTAAACACGCCTCGCACCATAGAGCCACCACCAGTTTTCACGGTGCGTTGTTGAGAACTTGGATCCATGGGCTCTTGTGGTCTGCGCCAAACCTGACTCGACCATCCGCGCGTTCCAATTGGAAACTTGACTCATGTGACCACGCTACACGTTGCCAGTCCTCTAAGGCTATATCTACGTTTTCTCGAGCCCATATGAGTCGCCGTCACCGATGGGCAACAATTAGTAGCCGGACATGTGTCAGTCTTCGGCTGCGATATCCCATGGAGACCAAACTGCGCTGCACTGATCTCTGCATTCATTCCTGCTGTCACATCACGCACTCTTGCTTGTCTGTTTGCCCGAACGAGTCTGTCTAGACGTCACTTGTAGAGGTCATTCAGCACCCGTGGTTGGACAGTGCGTTGTTCCTGATGGGTCGTAATGTCTCACGGTCAACTCTTCACACTATGGAGCGAGTAAAGTTCAATGTCCGAACGACTTCCGAAATCAGACGCCCCATTTGTCTAACACCAACTGTCATCCCCGCGCTCAAACGTCGATAATTTCCGTCGGGTTGCCATCATCACGATAAACGACGTTTCACTACATTCACGGAACTCCAAGTGACCATACTGCAACTGCTTCGCGACGTTCGATTGGTTTGCCGTGATGTTACCGCATCCTCAACTAGTTCCACTCCTCTATCCCATGAGGCCAATCTGGTAGTCGTATGAGTTGGAGCGCTAAATCAGCGACTTGAAGGTCCTGGGTTCGAATCCCAAGTGAGGCACGATGTTTATTTGTGGAATTTAGAGACAAAAGCTAATGGACTCGAGACGAGCCGAAGTCATTAGTTACTAAAATGGTTCAAAAATACAAAATTTTTAATTTGTTTCTATGCCATGACCTTTGGCATTTCAATGTATATTCTTGGGATCTAGGCATCCATAAACGTGTTGTCTTTAGTTTGGATCGTTTAATGCAGGCACAATGAAAACATGTTTTTAAAATAATTATATTGTGGAATTATTTTCAGTTAAACCTTATTAGAAAAATGAAATTCCGAGAAGTGACCTCTGGTCATTTCTTAGAAATGACAGTATTATTGAAAGAAGACATGGTCTAAAATGCCTTCAGTCGTAGTCTCAGGCAACAAGATTCACAGATATTGTGGAGAGAGAAACATGTGGAGAGAGAGTCAACTTTGAGTTGATTCGACTGGTAGTTGCAGAAACAAATATGTTTGACACGAGAAGGTTTATAATAGAAGTGGGGAAGGAGTACTTGTGGAAAATAGGTAGCAGTGAATATCAGTTATTTACTTAACAATCTCCAGATACAGCCCAATTACGGATATTTAACTGTATATATATTAAAAATAATAACAACAAAGGAAAAGATTTAGGAAAGAATCAGCCTGTACTTATTCAAGGTACCATCTAAAAATGTTCATGGTGTGGTGGAGGAATACCAGAAAGAGTCTGAATTATTTTGACTGCCACCGGGAATCGAACCCGTGCCCATTCTATTACAAGCCGAGCACACTACTGACTGCTCTATCTCGTCGAAATATAGGAACAAGGAGAAGGAACCAGGGATTCCGCCAGGATTTTTAGCTTGAAGGTTATTAATCCAAGCTTCCGGGGTCTAAGTAGATCCTCGAATTGTTTATTTCAATTTTTTATAGTAAAATTTTTAAAGTTGCGGTGTGTACTCAAGGATTTGGAGGGGGTGCTATCCTCTATTGAGGTGTCTGGTAGATCACCGGATGGAAATGAAGGCTTGGGGCGATATCAGTGAATAAGTATTTGGTACATAACATTTCAGTGGATTGCAGAAAGAGAAAATATGAACAAACTTTCTATAATCGCAGCTATGCAGGAATTCCCTTGAATTGAAAGCTGTCTAGCTGAGTCCCCGTGGCCAAAGTGTTTCATTGCCATCCTGGCGTTTAAAGCACAAGGTTGTGTGAAAGTCGTCCTCCTATAGTGACTGGTGTGACTGCCAGGAAAGTGGGTGTAAGACTATCTCTAGTAAGATAATACTACAGGTTTTTTTATACATAGATTATATCATAGAATGGAAGTTAGTGGATCAGAGAACGCATACAAACAACATACTTTGAGAATAGACTTACATGATTCTAAAGTAAAATTAAGTCTGGAAAATTTGAATGAAGTAATTCGACGCAATTTGTGTTTAGCGGCAGACGAGATACAAAGCATAGAACCAGATTTTTACTACAGAAATGTTTATGTCCGATATTCTAACAGTCAAATAGCAAGATGTACTTTAGAAAGGTATCACGGTAAGTTTATTTATTGTACAGATTATGAACGTATTTCACTACCTGTGTCATTAGAGGTACAAGAACAAACAGTAGTGTCAGTGTGAATAGTGTCGCTAGAAATAGAAGATGAAGTGATCAAACAAACTTTTAGTGCCTACAGATCAGTGTCATTTGTTTCAAAGATTCACTGTCCGGCAAATGCCGGTTTCTATTACCCTGTCTATACTGGAAGGAAGCTAGTACATTTTTATCAATTAGACAAACCTTCCTTATTTATTTATGAAAAATATTAAGATACAAACGTGTATCCAAAATCACGTACGCAATAGTCGACGAGAAGTGACAGCTGAGCAGCAAACATTTCAACAAGATGATTTAGAAAAAGGGAAAGGGGTTCCCCCTTTAATTTACATACTTTTCCACATTTAATCCTAAAGCGAAGTATTGAAAACACAAGTGAAACAGAGAGAGGTTGGAAACCCTACATCGGAAAGTGAAAATATGGGAGCAGTGCCCTCTATACATGAACACCAGCTGGCTGACATGTCATCACGCGAGCCACCGAACGAAACAGGTTTCAAGGAATAGTACCTATTGGTAACTAGCGTCACACAACAAGATAGTTTGAATGTACCAAATACTTTAATGAAGAAAATAAAACTACTACTGTAAGTGGTGATTGTGTCAGTGATATTGCAAGCACGAGGATCTTATTGAATAAGCTACTAATGTTTCTCTTGTTCCACAAAAAGATATCGCAGAGTATTTAGAAAATAGCAGTGAACAAGTGAGAAAAGGCGATGGGTCCGTCAGCTCTAGTGAGATAAGTCCTGCGGTTTCATCGGAGGAATAAAACATCTAAAAGTATGCGTTCAGAAGACAAATCAAGTAAGAAGACAACAAAATATAACTTCTACGGATTTTAAAGCGTGGCAGACTTAAAGACGAACGAACAGGCAGATTATCGAGATCCCAGGTTGCTCGTTTTTCTCTTGAGGATCAAGAAGGTCAGCAAGGCAGTTAAAGTGATTAAGAGATTGGAAGTGCTATATTTTTGCTTATGAAAAACCTATTCTTATGACGCGTGTGTAACTTTCTTTCCTATAAATAGTTATACGTTTCTCTGCTACCAGTGCTCTGGAGATTATAGTGCTGCTGATATCCCACATGGCAGGACGGGAAGCTCGAACCACGCAGTGTGTTAGTACATATAACACATGTCATGCTTTTGATACTACAAAAGTGGACAATTTCATACAGTGTTTAAAATAAAATACAATTCAGATACCCTGTGTACAAGAGTGTGCGAATCAAAAATGGAATATTCCTTCTTTTGATTTCATTTTTAACTATGACTATCAGTCGAATGCACTTTGCATTTTCATTAGATAAGATAGAATATACGAATGCTTTTTGAGTTCGAGTGGTATGATGATCTTCCTAGTAGTAAACAATTTTGCGATTCAATGTTGCTACACCCCCAGAGGGTCTCATGTGGGTTTTTATCATTTTATCCCTATATATATATGAGTTGGAATTCAGGAACAGTCAGAACTTTTTACTTTTTCTCAGCTACGTTTTAATATTCAGCTGTTCTACTCTACCAATGGCAAATGCTGTTCACAATAAAAGTAACAAATTATGGTAGCATTAATGAGTGAATACAAATGATTTAATAATGAAGAAGAGGGTAAAGGTAATAGGGACCAAAACTATTACTGAAAACATCAATAACGATTTCCAGCAAACCAGTGATGTCGACATTTGGTCGGCGAAGGTGGAGCCGATGTCGGTTATGAAGAAAAAACCGACAACTAGTCGACGTCGGTGGGTCGATGCTGGGTGGGGTTATGCCGGCTGTTCGTAAAATGGTCCGAGGACCAAATGCCAGTTATGAATAGCGCTGACCTTCCCGAAACTATTTCCTGTCTACTAGTCGGTCGGGGTGACGTCGGATTCGGCATTTTTCTAGCAGGGTTGCTACGACCGACCGAAATAGACTGGTGAAGTGCTTAGGACGGGACCTAAAGCTTCTGGTGAAGTGGGTTCCGAACCACACCGTATAATAAACCTCACAGACTTGAACCAGTGATTAAACTTTCCTTAAAGGTAAATTACATGTAATATTGTAGCTCAATATATGTAGTCTCATAGTCTAGTATATCTAGTACGTTATACGTGTAAACAAGATATTACTGAGGCTTTATATAGCAAAATGAAAGTGTAAGTCAATTAATGTTTTAACCTTCAACTTCGCGCATAACATTCTACATAGTCGTCACTTCCGCGAACCACAGTATCAACATACTCCCTTGTTTGCGACCCGACACACAGATATTTTATCTAACATCAATCCCGCGAAGTATTCTTTGGTGATTAGGATCATGTCCGTTTTTCTCTTCCGCTTTCAATGTGCTGAATAGTATAGATAAAAATCGGGAAACATACTTCAAAGTTATTTGTTGGATAGGCTTATGTGCAGCGTTACACACAATATAGTATTTACAGTTTGATACGTAGGGCCACGGGTTAGATTCTTTGAGTGTCTATTAAACCGAGTGGTTCGGAATCCGCTATACCAGCAACTGAAGTTCACGTCCTTAAAATATCAGTAGTTTGTTTCAACCGCTTGTAGTAATGTTATCACAAATATTGTCCAATCATTCTTTTTTTTCGCCTTGCCTTTATTCTCTTCTTCTGTATTCAGCCTAGAACAATTTCTGGACATTTGAGACGATACTGACCTAAATTTAAACTCCTGTAGTTCCGAAACTACGCATGTCTCAAAATTTCTTCAGACGATTTTTTCTTGCTTTGATGTAAACAACTATCTCCCGAACTTTGTGCCATTCTATGTTGGTCCTACTAATCCATTTAATTCTTTGTCAACAACAATTGTTGCGAAACCTGTCTATGTCAATTATAGACATTGCTTAAATAGATGTATCGGATACTACTTAGTGTGTGATTAATTAAGACGATACGTCATTATGTGTCAAATTATTGCGTCATTTGTGACGATGTTGCCTTAACTTGGAGCGTTGGTAGCTACGAGGAAATGCACAATTTTGAATTTCTTCAAAGGAACATTTTTGTTACATTGATCTAATCATCTGCTGAAGTTTGGACAATTAATTCAGGAGCAACAACAATATACATTTCGGTGTGTGTGAATTTGAATGTGTTTAAATGTTTAGGCAACTTTGGCTATATAAGAAAGAATAAGATTATGGATTTATTTCTAAATGTTCTTATAAAAGAATAAAATAATTTCTTTACTTATATTCTTTCACTTTAGATTAATGGCATGTTACATTAAGGAAATAACATTTTCTTTCTTTCCTTTCAAACATTACTGAGATCAATTCACGGAAACCTGCCATAAAACCATTTCCTTCTGTTTTAGTGTTCACCCACAGTAAGCAGCTATACAACACATTTTATCACAAAAGTTTTTTTTTTTCCTTTAGCAAACCTTAACATAACACACGTACTCGTATTAGATTACGAAACGGCATTGACGAAAAATCCAAGCGAACGTTACTTTGGCTGCTTGAGGCAGAGATCCTTGGACTAAGATAACGTCACAGACCTTCGACAATAAAATCAGGATTGAAAGTTATCGGCTGGGAAGTCCTTCTAGTGTGGTGCTTGGATCAACGGAAGTGGGAGGCGGAGGGAGGAGGCAGCACAGATATCTCGAATCCTTCATGTACGTTGAGTGGCCTACGTTGCCGATTTCGCATTTCCGAAATTAAATTGGCTCTTTGTAGAAGTTGAATAAGTGGGTCTCACACACACAAGTCGGAAATCAATAAGAACAATGAGTGACAACATGTTTGCCGTTTCTTTCTCTGTACCACAACACAGCAATATGCGTAACAATGTTTACCAGTGACAAAAAGTGAGCCCTGTATGAGACTCCCGAGAGTGAGAGACATTGATTGTCACTGCGGGAACCTTATCTTTCGTCACATGAACATCTCTAGAACCACGCAAGATCATATACTCTGTATCTGGTAGACTACTCAGCAAGTGGTGCGGTACGAGATGCTAACACCGGGCCAAACCATCACTGAGGACTTGTACTCGTAGCATTTGGAAAGTGTGCAACAAGCACTGCAGCAGAAGTGTCCAGGATTGGTGAATCGCAAGGGTGTCCTTGTCGGCAATGTCAGACTGCATGTGGCGCGGGTGGCCAGGAATACCATATAGCAACTTAGCTCGGAGACACTGCACCATCCATCGTACTCCCCAGACCTTTCGCAAACAGATTGCCACTTCTTCTATTCCCTGAACAAACACCTTCGTTGGAAATCCTTCGCTAGTGAGGCAGACTTACGGCAGGCACTCACTGCCTTCTTTGCGCGCAGGGCTCCCCCATTTTAACGCCAGAGCATGCTTCATGCCGATGGGGATTACTTTGAGTACTAACGACATTATCTGTATATCTTTCTGCTTCTATAAAAAATGATAGGAATATTTTTTTGTTACCTTGTAATAATAAATTAATAATACATGGCTAAATTTTATGCACAGTAGTTTCATATCATCAAAAACATGTAATCTGTAAGACAGAATGGAGATAAAAAGCTGAGGAAACAAAACAAAAATCATTCTTAAGTCTCTCTTGTTTGGAGATCAACGCATATCCAAAGCTACTAAAATATTGGATTTTAATTAATAAAGTCCTAATTAATGAACGATTATTTCATCTAACTGCAACGGTTCTTGAATTCATGCCCGACCACTAACCCGCAAAAAGCTTAACTGGCGGGCAGTCTGGATAACAGAAAGAATAGTCGCTCTCAACATAGACATACTGTTGGGCATATGTTAGACATAGTGTTCAAGTTTCGCTCTACAGACCGGTCATTATTATAAAAAAATGTTGATTGATGTAGATAAATCGGTTTAGTGTTCTCTAAAACACTCCATCTAGGTCCATCAAAGTAACAAATAATTGACCTACTATCACCACCATATTCTGTACAGTAGTATATGTGCACTTAACGTATACTATAGCTTTATAAAGAGGACGTTACATAAATTTAACAAATTATTGAATCTATCATTTGTTATTCTTAGGAACCAAACTTTATACATTGTTTAATCCATAAATTATCCACCACAATATAGAATTGATGCGTATTTCTTATTCGTACTTGAGATGCCTAAATCTCAAAGATCAGAATCTTTACGTTCCCAATAAACACACATATTTCAAATTCAATCATCATCCATTACAAATCCTGACTTATTATCGAAGCTTAACTTCCATATTTAGAACCATATCGAAGTGTCTTAAAATGGTGTACATCAGTCCAAATTGTTTAATTATTATTTTTCAGTTCATTTCATTTCATACACTTCTCCTGTTAAAATCACTGACAACTTCCTAAAGAAAATGTTAACCAAATGTCTCATTATATACTCATCTCTTAACAAACAATGCTTGGTGACGATTACCATACACATGTCTCATATCATCACATTACAAACCCCAAGAAATAGTATAAACATCACTGACAAATAATTATCTTACATTAATATGAATTGCTCAAAGTTTTGTTCTAATTCCATATTTTTCAGTTCCGATTCTATCCAATATTTCTCTGTTGTAGTCAATATTAGTCCCATTGGATCTATCAGTCGTTGAACATCTTTTTCTACTTCTTTAATGAAGTCTCTCTCGATCCAAATTATCAATATGTTTTTTTTATTCCAATATATCAGACTTTACAAATTTACCAAATCCCAGATCAATCATCAATATCTGTTGATTTCTCAAACTTCTATTCTGTTACGCATTCTGATGTATTCTCATTAAAATCCTCTTGCACCACCACTTTAGTTTTCCTAGTTTGATAGATTCTATGTAATTGTGTCTGCTTACCATTTGGTTTTCCTCATTATTTGATTGCGTTGTTATTTGCATTTGTTCTAATTTATTTGGTTTCTTTTCCATTTTCACATTCAAGTGTGTTTTTTCTTTTTCTTCGTCTGATCACAAGTCTCTTCTGCTACCTCTACTGTTCCTTGCTAATTACATGTTTCTACTCCACAACTTTTAGACTTAATTTTTACCGTTTGAATAAAAGTATGTGTACAAATCAGATAATACGTTTGTATTGCAGCTTGTTTGCTAGGCCTGTCCTTATGCTTTTTGTTTGCTTCCAACATCTCTGACTCTAAAACTGTCTGCATGCTTGCCTCTTGCAACATATTCACCTTGTCTGAAGTCTGCGTACTTTCTTCTTGCATTATCTTCCCATAGCATCTACCATTCCCAAATGACATCTAAACTTCCGGAAATCCTAACTGTTACTCAGTTATAATATTAACATATTTCCTCTGCTTATTATCCGTTTCGGCTGGAAAGTTTTCTTCATTGGAGTTCTACTTTGACTGAACTCTCATCCTAGACAATCTATTCATGGTAGTCCAACAATAACGTGCGAAATGATTAGGTTTTCGACATTTACGACAAATTGCCTTGAAGGCTGTACATTGTCTTCCAACTTCATGCATATTACCGCAACGGGAACAATTCATCATTCGAGTGTATGCTTGATAGTACCTATTTTCTATAACTGGATTCTATCCCGGTAATTCCTGAGTATTAAATATCGCATAAACTTCTTTCTTTTGCGATTTTCCAACTTACTCCATCCTCATGACCTCAATGACTGCATGATTTAATGTAAGATTTGGTTCTGACACCAATATCCATTGATGGTCTGTATTATTTAATCCCAAAAGAAATTGATCTAATATCCTACACTCATGTTCGAAATCAAAATTGCGCATACCGGCAGAAGCTTGCGTTTTAATTGCTGCTACAAAATCCATAAGAGATTGCCGTTAATCTCTCACTATTTTTGTAAAATTATCCTCCTGACAAATTACTTGTTGTACACCAACTGTACGTAGGTTTGTAATACATCTGGTAGACATTTCTTGTACAGTTACGAACTAAAGTAAAAGGAGATTGGAGTCATAAGAAATAGTATCTTTTTCCTCCAGAAGAATTGTTGCACTGTACGCCTAATAGTGAGACAACCAACAAGACAGCACAAATATGCGTGAAAACATGCCATGCCAGGATATTCCTCCATTTGGAGGAAGAAATATTTAGTAGGTCAGCATCGCTTACAGAACCATGAGAGAGTTACACATATATCCCATCCTTGTCTCTTTCAAACACACACAGCGAGAGAGAGAGAGAGAGAGAGAAAGCATGGAAGAACAGAGAAGAGAATACAATGAAAGAAGGAAAGAAAAATTACATTTGAACACTTATAAAAATACAATCTGCGTCTCTCTCCCCCTGCCCCCTCTAGCTTGTGGTTTTCTCCCTGTGCGGGATAAATCTCTTTCAGTACCTATTACGAAAATAGTTTACTGCTCTTAATTCCTAGAAGTAAATATTTTGAATGTCGCTCATCGAATCGATCCAGAGACCTTACGAATGAGCGTCTCACACGCTGACCATTCAGCTACACAGACCTTAACAAATGTGTTGTTAAATCAGCCATTAAACTCGCTACCCTCAGCGGATTATTTACATACATATATTCGAGATTTCAGAACTATCTTTCAAGAAAGTAAATCGCACGGGCTGGCGCATTGCTTATTTGTCAATCCCAACCGGTAAGAATAAAAATAAATTTATTCGAAATTCTGCGTTCAAAGTGCTTATGGCGGAAGTGGGTAATGTAAACAGTTGGGGCAAAACACAGCGCCGAGAGCAACAGTTGTCAGCTGTCTAGCGCGGCGTATTGCTAGAACGCTGGCTCACGAAATATGAAACCAGGCTTCGATCCCTGGCGAGCGGGCTAGATTTCTTCTTCCTTTTATCTTAAAAATGTATTTTGAAAAGTTTTAATTTATTATTAGTAACTCCTCTCTTGCATCTTCTAGATCGTTTTGAAAAGTGCAGTTTTTTGTATAAAAAAGCTAAGATTTTGTCTATTTGTCTTTAAAATATTTTGCTAAGTTCATATTTATTATTAATAATTGCTTTCTTCCATTAGTCGTAGATTATATAAAATTAGTGATCATGGGTTAGGGTAGGTTAGGTAAGATCTGGTTCGATTATATATCTTTACACTTTCGTTTCTTTTTTTAAAAAAAATACATTTCTATCTGTCTGTGCGAACCTGACTTCCGCTAACATCCGCTAACCCATGGTAACTAAAAATGAAACTCAGGGGAGGGGGCGCAGGCCTCGGTGAGCGGTGGGCATACGCAATAGTGCTGCGCCCCATGAGGCTCATGCCATCCAGCTCTCTTTGGACGCATCGTGCTCCCTTGCACACCACGCGGGCCAAAAATATTTTATGTATATACAGCCTAGCTTTCAGTAGCCTTTATTTGTATGCCAAAACAATTACGAATGTTGTCCAGCCTGTGGAGCATTCGTGGATCAACGGGGCCTTCACGGTCTCTCCTGTATCAGGAGTGCTGGTAGACACATGCGTCATTCTAGTGTCAATGATGTCATCCTCAGAGCTCTAGTTTCTGCTAATGTACCATCGGTACGAGAACCATCTGACTGTAGCCGCTCCGACGGTAAGAGACCTGATGGAATGACACTAGTTCCATGGAAGAGAGGAAGACCTCTATTATGGGATTTCACCTGCGCTGATACATTCGCCATTTCAAATGTTACTCATTCTTCTTTGAAAGCGGGTGGTGCTGCTATTCGTAGAGAGGCCGATAAAAATCGAAAATATTCTAATCTACTTGCACAGTATATTTTTGTTGCGATCGCAATTGAGTCAAGTGGTACTTGGGGTACGGCAGGCCTTAATTTTATTAAAGAAGTTGGTCGGCGAATACAGATCGTTTCAGGTGATGCTCGCTCGACCACCTTCCTAATCCAGCGCCTCAGTATCGCAATTCAGCGAGGGAATGTATCTTCTATTCTTGGTACGTTGCCTCCTGGGAAGGCATTAGACGAGATTTTCCTGCTTTAAAGATGTTTTTTTTTAGATTTTGTTTAAATACAATTGTTATTTTATTCTTTAATATAACTCGAGTTAGCATTTTTGTAATCTGCCACAACGTTTATGAATTACGAATAATAAATGTAAACATATAAAATAGATTTTGAAAGAAAAAGAAGAAAATACTGCCTCTGCCGGGATTCAAACCTGGGTTCGTTATGTAGTAAGCCAACGTCTTACTGCTGTACCAAGTTAGTAGGTGACAAATACTGGTTTGGTTGTTGTATTTTCAGTGAATGGGTTCGGAGGAAGTTACTATGATGTGGCAGGTAGGATGACTTCCAGCCTTCTTACTATTTTCATCCTTAACTTTTGAGTGCGGGACGCAAACATTTGTATGGTTAGTGGGCCATCGATTCCGCGCAAAATTGCCCTTTTGCCAGATTATCATCTCGGGAATGTTCCTAGTTAGTGGTACGCCTCGGGCATGAATGTTTGTGTGTCATTGTAACTTAATTCTAAGACTATCAGTCTATACACGTTAAAAAGACATATCAAATGGAGCAAGTAACGCCTGCTTAGGATAAACAATGTTTCAGAAAATTTCTAGAGTGTTAGTTAGAAATCAGAAAGTCCTGAGATCGATTTCAGCTGTCGACTCTTCTAACTGAGCTTTTTCCCACCCCCTGTTCCACTACATTTATGCATACCCCGTAGATGTAGTAGGAACAGGGGGTGGATAGAAATCAGTGAGATCAGGTAATTAAAAATTAACTTTGTGTAGACGGTATTTGATTGGCTGGCAGGATCTAATGAGGAAAGAGATAGCTGACTCGTTAAAGGTTGCTGTTG